>OX421336.1:0-15409 GCA_949125395.1 Diaphora mendica | reverse complement strand
TAAATTATTAATATTATTAATATAAAAAATATTCATAAAATAAATCTAAATAAATAAATTTTTAAATTATTTATTTCAAAAACCCCATAAAAAATAGAATATTTTTTAATAATTTTTATTATTCCTCAACCACTATAAACCTCTCTTCATCCTATATCTACAATTTTTAATAAATTTTGACCAAAATTAAGAAAATTATATCTTACACCATAAGTAGATAAATTAGGTATAAATCATATTAAACTTAAAAAGTTTCTTAAATTATATATAAAAATAAATTTATTAATTGAATAAATTCTTATATTTCTAATTAAATAACCTAACCCACCTCCAATTAAACTAACATAAATAACTATTATTTTTAAATTAAAAGGCAAATAAATTATATAAGGATAAGAAAAAATTATTCATCTTAAAAATCTTCCTCTTACCACTCTTATGAATAATAAAACAAATATTCTTTTTAACATAATATAATCTTCATCATATAAATTATAAATTCTAATTAAATTAAAATCATTCACTATTAAATATATAACTAAACGAATCGTATAAAACATTGTTAACCCTGTTGAAATATAATATAAAAAAAAAATTAATAAATTTAAGTTACTAAATCTAACTAATTCTAAAATTAAATCTTTAGAATAAAACCCAGCTAAAAATGGAATACCACATAAAGCTATATTAGAAATATTTATACATAAAGAAGTTAAAGGAATATAAAATCTAATACCCCCTATAAATCGAATATCCTGCATATCATTTATTAAATGAATAATTACACCAGCACATATAAATAATAATGCTTTAAATATAGCATGAGTTAATAAATGAAAAAAAGCTAAATTAGGCAATCCTATTCTTAAAATTCTTATTATTAATCCTAATTGTCTTAAAGTAGATAATGCAATAATTTTTTTTAAATCAAATTCATAATTAGCTCTAATACCCGCTATAAATATTGTTAAACCAGATATTAACAATAAACTTTTCAAAAATAAAGTATCAATTAATAAATAATTAAATCGAATTAATAAATAAACACCAGCAGTAACTAATGTAGAAGAATGAACTAAAGCAGAAACAGGAGTAGGAGCAGCTATAGCTGCAGGTAATCAAGATCTAAAAGGAATTTGAGCTCTTTTAGTTATTGCTGCTAAAATAATTATTCTTCTAATTATTTTTATTTCTCAATCATTTTTTATAAATTCTAAATAAAAAATATAATTTCATCTTCCATAATTTAATATTCATGAAATAATTATTAAAATTAAAACATCCCCAATTCGATTTGATAAAGCAGTTAATATACCAGCATTATAAGATTTTAGATTTTGATAATAGATAACCAATAAATAAGAAACTAAACCTAGACCATCTCACCCTAATAAAATTCTAATAATATTTGGTCTAATAATTAACATTATTATTGAACTAACAAATAATAAAACTAAAATAATAAATCGTCTTAAATTTAATTCAGAAGATATATATCTTTTTCTATAATAAATAACAACCGAAGAAATTAAAAAAACAAATATCATAAATAATAAAGACATTCAATCTAATAAAATCGATATAACAATTATAGTTGAATTTAAAGAAATAATTTCCCACTCTAAAAAAATTACTATATTATTTATAATAAAATAAATTATTATTATAAAATTAATTATTCTTATTATTAATAAAAAAAAAAATGAAATATAACAAATAGAATATTTTATATTATTTATAATTTAAAATGAATATTATTCATATTTTTGATACCACAAATGCAATATTTTAATTAAACTATTTAAATAAAATCAAACCATTCTATAATCAATTTTTATAATTATTAAATTTAAAGGTAATCAATGTAATATTAATATTAAATATTCTCGACAAACTCCAGTATAATATCTATAAATACCTGAATAATATTTACCATGTTGAACAAAAGAATATAAATATAATCTATAACCAGCTCTAAAAAAAGAAATTATTATTAATATAATTATAGATAATCAAGACCAACTTATTAATCTATTAATTAATCTAATTTCCCCTATTAAATTTAAACTAGGAGGAGCTGCTATATTAGAAGACATTAATAAAAATCATCATAATCTTATTGAAGGTATAAAATTTATTATTCCTTTATTAATGTATAATCTTCGTCTATGTAATCGTTCATATCTAATATTAGCTAAACAAAATATTCCTGAAGAACATAACCCATGGCCAATCATTATAATATAAGAACCTATAAACCCCCAATAATTTATAATTATAATACCTCTAATAACTAATCTTATATGAGCTACTGAAGAATAAGCAATTAAAGATTTAATATCAACTTGACAAAAACACTTTAATCTAATATAAAAACCACCAATTAAACTAATTACAATACTAATATAATTCAACTTTAAATTAATCTCTTGTAAAAAAATTATTAAACGTAATAATCCATAACCCCCTAACTTTAATATAATACCAGCTAAAATTATTGAACCAGAAACAGGAGCCTCAACATGAGCCTTAGGTAATCATAAATGAACAAAATATATAGGTATTTTCACCAAAAAAGCTATAATCATACAAAAATATAATATAAAAATATTTATATTTATAAACTTTAAAAAATAAATTATTATTCTATACATCTCTTTATATAAATATATAATTCCTATTAATAAAGGTAAAGAAACAAATAAAGTATAAAATAATAAATATATTCCAGCTTTAATACGTTCAGGTTGATATCCTCAACCAATAATTAATATTAATGTAGGAATTAAACTTCCCTCAAAAAATAAATAAAATATAAATATATTTATAACTCTAAAAGTTAAATATAATATAATTAATAAAAAAATAATATTAAATAAAAAAAAATTTATATAAAAATTTATTTTAAATAAATTTTCTCTAGCTATAATCATCAAAATAGAAATTCAAACTCTAAGTAAAATTAACCCATAAGATATAATATCACAAGATAGTATATAACTTAAATTACAAAATAAATTAAATTCTATTATTAAATTTATAAATAAAAATATTATTAAAAACAATATTATTTGAACCAATCAAAATATATTTTTTAAAAAACAAAAAGGAATTATAAACATTATTATTATTAAAAATTTTATCATATTTATAAAATATTATATCTTTGAAAATAATCATTCCCATGAGTACGAATTATAGAAACTAAAATAGATAACCCTAAAACACCTTCACAAACTGAAAATACTAAAAACCTTATTAATATATATATATCAAATTCAATATAATTTAAATAAATTAATATAAAAAAAAAAATTCTTAAAACAATATATTCCAATCTTAATAAAACAATTAATAAATGTTTATGTTTTAATACAAAAATTAAATTTCCAATAATAAATATAAAAATAAAAATAAACCATATATAAATTATCATTTTTAAGTTTTTATAGTTTAAACAAAACATTGGTCTTGTAAATCAAAATTAAGTATTTTACTTTAAAAACTTCAAAGAAAAAGAATTTCTTTATCAATAATCTCCAAAATTATTATTTTAATTAAACTATTCTTTGATTTGAAATTATAAAAATATTATTATCTTTTATTATTATTTTTATTTCATTTTTTATGTTATTTTTAAATAACCCCCTCTCTATAGGATTAATAATTCTAATACAAACCTTAATAACTTGTTTAATTTCTGGTTTACTAATTAAAACATATTGATTTTCTTATATTTTATTTTTAATTTTTTTAGGAGGATTATTAGTGCTATTTATTTATGTATCAAGAATTGCCTCAAATGAATTATTTAAACCTTCATTCAACTTTAAAATAATTTTTATTATATCTTTCATTTCAATAATTTTTTTTCAATTTTTTTTTAATAATTTATTTTGATTAAATTTATCTTTTAATTCTGATATAAATAATTTTTTTTTATTTGATTTATTTATTAATAATGAAAATAAAATTAACCTTTCTAAATTATATAATAATCAAACTTTTATAATTATAATAATATTAATTATTTACTTATTTATTACCTTAATTGCAGTAGTAAAAATTACTAACATTTTTTACGGTCCTTTACGATCAAAAATTTAATTTTTAAATGATAAATAATAATTTTTCTTTACTACGAAAAACTCATCCAATTATTAAAATCTTAAATAGATCTTTAATTGATTTACCTTCACCATCTAACATTTCATATTGATGAAATTTTGGATCATTATTAGCATTTTGTTTAATTATTCAAATTTTAACAGGATTATTTTTAACTATATATTATACAGCTAATATTGAATTAGCATTTTATAGAGTAAATTATATTTGTCGAAATGTTAATTATGGTTGATTAATTCGAACCCTTCATGCTAATGGAGCATCATTTTTTTTTATTTGTATTTACTTACACATTGGTCGAGGTATTTATTATGAATCTTTCAACTTAAAATATACTTGAATAATTGGAGTAATTATCTTATTTTTATTAATAGCAACAGCATTTATAGGATATGTTTTACCTTGAGGTCAAATATCTTTTTGAGGAGCTACAGTTATTACAAATCTTTTATCAGCTATTCCTTATTTAGGTTCAACATTAGTAAATTGAATTTGAGGGGGATTTGCAGTAGATAATGCAACATTAACTCGTTTTTATACATTTCATTTTTTATTACCATTTATTATTTTAATAATAACTATAATTCACTTACTATTTCTTCACCAAACTGGATCTAATAATCCTCTAGGTTTAAATAGTAATTATGATAAAATTCCATTCCATCCATTTTTTACTTATAAAGATTTAATTGGAGCAATTATTATAATATTTATATTAATTTTATTAACATTAACTAATCCTTATTTATTAGGAGACCCAGATAATTTTATTCCAGCTAACCCTCTTGTAACTCCAGTTCATATTCAACCTGAATGATATTTTTTATTTGCATATGCTATTCTTCGTTCTATTCCTAATAAATTAGGAGGAGTTATTGCTTTAATTATATCAATTTTAATTTTAATTATTTTACCATTTACTTTTAATAAAAAAATTCAAGGAATTCAATTTTATCCTATTAATCAAATTTTATTTTGATCTTTAGTAACTATAATTATTCTTTTAACTTGAATCGGAGCCCGACCTGTTGAAACCCCTTATATTTTTACAGGACAATTATTAACTTTTTTTTATTTTTCATATTTTATTATTAATCCTTTAATAAATAAATATTGAGATAATTTAATTTTTAATTAAATAATAAATAAATAAATAATTAACATAATTAATGAGCTTGATTAAAGCATTTGTTTTGAAAACTTAAGAAAGAATTTTTATTCTATTAATTTATACTAAAATTAATTAATTTTATATTAAATAAATTTTCAGCCCTAAAAAAAATAATAAAAAATTTAAAGAAATTGGTAAATAACTTTTTCAAGCTAAATATATTAATTTATCATATCGATATCGAGGTAAAGTACCTCGCACTCAAATAAATAAAAAAGAAATAAATAATAATTTTACATAAAATATAATATTTAATATATACCCCCCTATATAAATTAAAACAAATAATAAACTCATAAATAAAATTCTTGAATACTCCGCCAAAAAAATTAAAGCAAATCCCCCTCTTCTATACTCTACATTAAACCCTGAAACTAATTCTCTTTCCCCCTCAGCAAAATCAAAAGGAGTTCGATTAGTTTCAGCTAATATTGATCTAATTCAACACAATCCTAAAGGAAATATTAAAATAATAAATCAAATCATTTTTTGATAAAATTCATATATTAGTAAATTATACTCTATAATTAAAATAATTCTTGATAATAAAATTATAAACAAACTAACTTCATAAGAAATCGTTTGAGCTACAGCACGTAATCCCCCTAATAAAGCATAATTTGAATTTGAAGATCAACCAGCAATTATTACAGTATAAACCCCTAATCTTATACAACATAAAATAAATAAAACCCCCAAATTAAATCTTACTAAATTAAAATAATAAGGAATTACCGATCAAATTAACAAAGATAAAATAAATGCAAATACTGGAGAAAAATAATATATAATATAATTTGAAAAATTAGGATAAATTTGTTCCTTAGTAAATAATTTAATAGCATCAGAAAAAGGTTGTAAAATTCCTAATAACCCTAATTTATTAGGACCTTTTCGAATTTGAATATAACCTAAAACTTTCCGTTCTATTAAAATTAAAAAAGCCACCCCAATTAATACCCCAATAATTAAAATTAATAAACCAATAAAAATTATATAAATATCATATAATAACATTTACTATATATATAATTTAATCATATATTCATGACTTCTAAAATCATTACATTTTTCTGCCAAAATAGCATTCAACTTTAAATTAACTTATATATATATATATATATTATAATTTAATAAAATTCAACAAATAAAATTTAATTTAAATATTTGATCCTTTCGTACTAAAATATTATTTTATTTAAAAGATAGAAACCAACCTGGCTTACACCGGTCTGAACTCAGATCATGTAAGATTTTAATGATCGAACAGATCAAAAATTTAAACTTTTGCATTTAATTTTTATCTTAATCCAACATCGAGGTCGCAAACTTATTTTTTTATATGAACTAAAAAAATAAATTACGCTGTTATCCCTAAGGTAACTTTTTCTTATAATCAATAAAATTGGATCATTTAATCACTTATTTATGTTTAATTTTAAAAAAAAAAGTTAAATATATTTTTTTATCACCCCAATAAAATATATAATTAAATTAAAAATTTTAAATTTAAAAATAATTATAATTTAATAATAAATAAAGCTCTATAGGGTCTTCTCGTCTTTTTAATTTATTTAAACTTTTTAATTTAAAAATTAAATTTTATTATATATTTTAGAGACAGTTTATACTTCATCCAATCTTTCATACAAGTCATCAATTAAATGACTAATGATTATGCTACCTTTGTACAGTCAAAATACTGCAGCCCTTTAATTAAAATCAGTGGGCAGATTAGACTTTATATTATTTTCAAAAAGACATGTTTTTGATAAACAAGTGAGTATAAATTTTTGCCGAATTCCTTTAAAATAATTATATTTAATTTTAAAAATTAAATATAAATAATATACTAATTTTATCATTATAACTAATTTTAATTAAATTAAAAATTATTTTTTTATAATAAAAATAAATTAAAATTAAATTTTATTTTATTTGAAATTATTTATAATAAACTATAATTTATTAACAATATAAATTATACAATTTTCAAAATTAAATAAATTCATTAATTATATTAAATTTATTTTAAAGCTTATCCCTTAAAACATAAAATTTAATTAATATATATTAATTAATTAATTAATTTAATATTATTATTAATATATATATATATATATATATATATATTAATTAATATAAATTTAAAATTAAATTTTTTTCTAAAAAAACTAGATATCTTTAAAAACGATTAACATTTCATTTCAAATTAACTATTAAAAATATTTATACTACAATAACTTTTATAATTAATTATCTCTTTTAAATTCGAGAATTTTTTATTAAAAAATTATTTAATAAACTCTGATACACAAGATACATTAAATTAAAATTACTTTTAAACAATTTATTTTTCAATTTTATTTCAAAATTTTTTCACAATACTATTTCCCTATAAAAATTTTAATTTTTTCTATCTATATACTTTAACCCCCATTAAAATATTTTAATATAATCAAATTTGAAAAATTTTTTTATTATTTTTTTTTTATTAATTTATCCCCTCAAATTAATTAATAAATTTAATATCTTTTCAATGTAAATGAAATACTTGAAATCAAGCTCTAATTTGTCTTTCTAGAAACACTTTCCAGTACCTCTACTTTGTTACGACTTATTTCAATTTAATTTATATATATGTATAAATATATCTATTCACAATATATGAAAGCGACGGGCAATATGTACATATTTCAATTTATAATCATTTTATTAAATTAAATAAAATTACATTTAAATCCACTTTTAATTAATTATTTCAAATTAATATCCATATAAATAAATTTATTGTAATCCATTATATTCTTAAATATAATCTGCATCTTGATCTGATTTAATTTTAAATATAAATTTTTAAATATTATTTTCATTAAAAAATATTTTTTTAACAACGATATACAAAATTAAAAATTAAGTAAATTTATTCGTGGATTATCAATTATTAAACAGATTCCTCTAAATGAACTAAAATACCGCCAAATTATTTAAGTTTCAATGAATAATCACTTACTATTTTAGTATTTAAATTTAAAATTTTCATAATAGGGTATCTAATCCTAGTTTTTAATAAATTTTATTAAATCATAAAATTTAAATAATATTATATCAAATTAAAATTTCACCTAATAATTTAAAATTTAAATTATAAAATTATTTATTTATTAATTACCAATAAAATTTAATTTAATTTTTGTTTAACCGCAACTGCTGGCACAAAATTTGTTATTAATTTAAATATTACTAAATCTTAATTTCTTAAATAATTTAATATTAATTACTATAAATTAATTAATTTATTATTAAAATAAATTTAAAATTAACACTAAAATTTATATGTAAAATAAACTTTAAATAAATTATTAAAACTATAAACATTTTTATATTTAATGTATTATTTTTCATATAGATTTTTTTTTTTTTTTTTTTTATATTTAAATATTTAATATAATAAAAATTTTTATATTAAATATTTAATATTAATTATTAAACATTTAATAATTTCTCTTTTTTTTTCTTTATAATATTAATATTAAAACCTAAATTGCTATATCAAACAATTATAATTTATTAAATTATAAAAAATTAATATAATTAATATTAATTTTTTTAATAATTTAATGTATTATATATATATATTAATACATTAAATATTTAATATATATATATATATATATAAAATTAATTTTTAATTTAATTAAATACCTAAACCATTTTTAATAAATTTACATTAAAAAAAAAATTAAAAATAAGCTAAAATAAGCTTTTGGGTTCATACCCCAAATATAAAGGAAATCCTTTTTTTTAAAAATAAAGTGCCTGATTAAAGGATTATTCTGATAGGATAAATTAAGTAAAATTTTACCTTTATTAATATTATATTTTATAGAATTAAACTATATCTAATAATATCAAAAATTATTGTGCATCTTACACTAAAATATAATTTAATATAATAATGATCTTATTCATAAATATTTTTTATTTTAAATTTTTTCAAGAAATTCATCAAAAATATTTTTTTTTTTCATTTTAATTAATAGAACTTTAATTGCAATTTCTTCTAACTCTTGATTTGGGTGTTGGATTGGATTAGAAATTAATCTACTTAGATTTATCCCCCTAATTTCTAATTCAAATAATCTATTAGCAACTGAAGCTTCCCTAAAATATTTTTTAACTCAATCAATTGCATCTATTAATTTTTTATTCTCTATTTTATTAAAAATAATTTTATTAAAAAATTTTGAAATAATTTTTTTTCTATCAATTATAATTAACTCTTCAATATTAATAAAAATAGGGTCTGCCCCTTTTCATTTTTGATTTCCTAATATTGTAGAAGGTTTAAATTGAATAAATAGTTTAATTTTAATAACATGACAAAAAATTACCCCCATAATTATTTTATCATATTATTTTAATAAAAACTTTATTTTATTTATTATTATTATAAACGTTATTATTGGAGCTTTAGGAGGTTTAAATCAAACTTCATTACGTAAATTAATAGCTTTTTCATCTATTAATAATTTAGGTTGAATACTTTCTGCAATTATAATTGCAGAAAATTTATGATTATTTTATTTATTAATATACACTTTTATAATTAGAATTATATTTTTCCTATTTTATTTTTTAAATATATTTTATATTAATCAATTATTTATAAATAATTTAACCCCCCTTATTAAAATTAATTTATTAATTAATTTTTTATCATTAGGAGGATTACCCCCTTTCATTGGATTTTTCCCTAAATGAATTATTATTAATTTTTTAATTATAAATCAAATATATTTTTTAACTTTTATTATAATTATAATAAGATTAATTGTATTATTTTTTTATATTCGAATTATTTATTCAATTTTTATATTTAACTATCTTAAAACTAAATGATTAAAAATTTTTATTAAAAATAATAATTTTTCACTAATTAATATTTTTTCTTTTTTTTCTTTTTCTGGAATGATTATTAGAACCTTATTTTTTTTATAATAAGGTTTTAAGTTAAAAAAACTAATAATCTTCAAAATTATTTATAAAGAAATTTATTCTTTAAGCCTTAGTATATAATTATATTACTCCTTAAAATTTGCAATTTCATATCATTTTTGACTATAAGACTACTTTATAATAAAAGAGAAATTTCTCATAAATAAATTTACAATTTATCGCTTTATACTTCAGCCATTTTATTTTTATTAGCGAAAATGACTTTATTCAACAAATCATAAAGATATTGGAACATTATATTTTATTTTTGGGGTTTGAGCCGGAATAGTAGGAACATCTTTAAGATTATTAATTCGAGCAGAATTAGGAAATCCTGGATCTTTAATTGGAGATGATCAAATTTATAATACTATTGTAACTGCTCATGCTTTCATTATAATTTTTTTTATAGTTATACCTATTATAATTGGAGGATTTGGTAATTGATTAGTTCCTTTAATATTAGGGGCTCCTGATATAGCTTTTCCTCGAATAAATAATATAAGTTTTTGACTTTTACCCCCATCATTAACTTTATTAATTTCCAGAAGAATTGTAGAAAATGGAGCAGGAACAGGATGAACAGTTTATCCCCCCCTTTCCTCTAATATTGCACATGGGGGAAGATCAGTTGATTTAGCTATTTTTTCCCTTCACTTAGCGGGAATTTCTTCAATTTTAGGAGCTATTAATTTTATTACTACAATTATTAATATACGATTAAATAATTTATCATTTGATCAAATACCTTTGTTTGTTTGAGCAGTGGGAATTACAGCTTTTCTACTTCTTCTTTCACTTCCTGTTTTAGCAGGAGCTATTACTATACTTTTAACTGATCGAAATTTAAATACATCTTTTTTTGACCCTGCGGGAGGAGGAGATCCTATTCTTTATCAACATTTATTTTGATTTTTTGGTCATCCAGAAGTTTATATTTTAATTTTACCAGGATTTGGAATAATTTCCCATATTATTTCTCAAGAAAGAGGTAAAAAAGAAACTTTTGGTTGTTTAGGAATAATTTATGCTATATTAGCTATTGGTTTATTAGGATTTATTGTTTGAGCTCATCACATATTTACAGTAGGTATAGATATTGATACTCGAGCATATTTTACATCTGCAACCATAATTATTGCAGTGCCTACAGGAATTAAAATTTTTAGTTGATTAGCAACCTTTCATGGAACACAAATCAACTATTCTCCATCAATTTTATGAAGACTAGGGTTTGTATTTTTATTCACTGTTGGAGGATTAACAGGTGTAATTTTATCTAACTCATCAATTGATATTACTTTACATGATACTTATTATGTAGTAGCTCATTTTCACTATGTTCTTTCAATAGGAGCTGTATTTGCTATTATAGGAGGATTTATTCATTGATATCCTCTATTCACAGGACTTTCTATAAATCCATTTATATTAAAAATTCAATTTTTTGTAATATTTATTGGAGTTAATTTAACTTTCTTTCCCCAACATTTTTTAGGATTAGCAGGAATACCCCGTCGTTATTCTGATTATCCTGATTCATACATTTCTTGAAATATTATATCTTCTTTAGGTTCTTACATTTCATTATTAGCAGTTATATTTATATTAATTATTGTTTGAGAATCAATAATTAATCAACGAATCGCTTTATTTTCATTAAATATACCTTCATCAATTGAATGATATCAAAATTTACCTCCAGCTGAACATTCATATAATGAATTACCTATTTTAAGAAATAATTTCTAATATGGCAGATTATATGTAATGGATTTAAACCCCATTTATAAAGGTTTATCCTTTTTTTAGAAGTGGCAACATGATCTAATTTAAATTTACAAAATGGAGCATCCCCTTTAATAGAACAAATTATCTTTTTTCATGATCATACTCTTATTATTCTAATTATAATTACAATTTTAGTAAGATATTTAATAATAAGATTATTATTTAATAAATACATTAATCGTTATTTATTAGAAGGTCAAATAATTGAAATTATTTGAACAATCTTACCAGCAATTACTTTAATTTTTATTGCTTTACCATCCCTTCGACTTTTATATTTATTAGATGAACTTAATACACCTCTAATTACATTAAAATCTATTGGACATCAATGATATTGAAGTTATGAATATTCTGATTTTAATAATATTGAATTTGATTCTTATATAATCCCATCAAATGAATTATATCCAAGTAATTTTCGATTATTAGATGTTGATAATCGAATTATTTTACCTATAAATAACCAAATTCGTATTATAGTAACAGCAACAGATGTAATTCATTCATGAACTATCCCTTCCTTAGGGGTAAAAGTAGATGCTAATCCAGGCCGATTAAATCAAACCAATTTTTTTATTAATCGGCCTGGAATTTTTTATGGTCAATGTTCAGAAATTTGTGGAGCTAATCACAGTTTTATACCTATTGTAATTGAAAGAATTTCAATTAAAAATTTTATTAATTGAATTAACAATTTTTATTCATTAGATGACTGAAAGTAAGTATTGGTCTCTTAAACCACATTATAGTAAATTAACAATTACTTCTAATGAAAAGAATTAGTTAATTTATAACATAAATATGTCAAATTTAAATTATTACTCAAGTAATATTCTTTTATTCCTCAAATAATACCTATTAATTGATTAATATCTTTTTTTTTTTTTTTAATAATTTATTTAATTTTTAATATTATAAATTATTATATTTTTAATAATTTAAATAATAAAAATAATAAAAAAATTAACTTTAAAAATAAAAATTTTAATTGAAAATGATAAGAAATTTATTTTCAATTTTTGATCCTTCCACTAATTTAATAAATATTTCATTAAATTGAATTAGAACAATCCTAGGAATTTTATTCATCCCTTATTCTTTTTGATTAATCCCAAATCGACATTATTATTTTTGAAATATAATTCTTCAAAAACTCCACAATGAATTTAAAACTTTATTAAAAAGTAACTATTTTCAAGGATCAACATTCATTTTCATTTCAATATTTTCTTTTATCTTATTTAATAATTTTCTAGGATTATTCCCCTATATTTTTACTAGAACAAGTCATCTAACTTTATCACTCTCTATCTCTTTACCTTTATGAATATCATTTATAATTTACGGATGAATTAATAATTCTCAACATATATTTATTCATATAATTCCTCAAGGAACCCCTTCTATTCTAATACCTTTCATAGTATTAATTGAAACAATCAGAAATATTATTCGCCCAGGAACCTTAGCTGTTCGTTTAACAGCTAATATAATTGCAGGACACCTATTAATAACCCTTCTTAGTGGTACTGGTCCTAATATAAATTATTATATAATTACAATATTAATTTTAATTCAAATTTTTTTATTAATTTTAGAGTCAGCAGTTGCGGTTATCCAATCCTATGTAATTGCTATCTTAAGAACTCTTTATTCTAGTGAAGTAAATTAACTTTAATGAAAATAAATAATCATAATCACCCATTCCATTTAGTAGATTATAGCCCATGACCTTTAACAGGAGCAATTGGAGTATTAACTTTAGTAACAGGTATAATCAAATGATTTCATAATTTTAATATAAATTTATTAATTTTAGGTTATTTAATTATTATTTTAACCATATACCAATGATGACGAGATGTATGTCGAGAAGGAACACTTCAAGGTAAACATACTATTTTAGTCATTAAAGGACTTCGATGAGGAATAATCTTATTTATTGTATCAGAAATTTTTTTTTTTTTATCTTTTTTTTGAGCTTTTTTTCATAGAAGATTATCGCCTAATATTGAAATCGGAGCTATATGACCCCCTATAAATATTATTCCATTTAATCCTTTTCAAATTCCTTTACTTAATACAATTATTTTAATTAGATCTGGAGTATCTGTAACATGAGCTCATCATGCACTAATAGAAAATAATAATTCCCAAACTACACAAGGTTTATTTATTACTATTATATTAGGTATTTATTTTACTATCTTACAAACTTATGAATATTTCGAAGCCCCATTTACTATTGCAGATAGAATTTATGGATCAACATTTTTTATAGCAACTGGATTTCATGGACTTCATGTTATTATTGGAACTATATTTCTTTTAGTATGTTTGATTCGACACTTAAATAATCATTTTTCTAAAAATCATCATTTTGGATTTGAGGCAGCAGCATGATATTGACATTTTGTAGATGTAGTTTGACTATTTCTTTATATTTCTATTTATTGATGAGGAAATTAATTAATTATTTATATAATATATTTAGTATATTTGACTTCCAATCAAAAAGTTTAAAAATTTTTAATATAAATAATTTTTATAATAATAAATATTTTCATTTTAATTTTAATAATTGTTAATATTTTAATAATATTATCTACTATTTTATCTAAAAAATCATTTTCTGATCGAGAAAAATCTTCCCCCTTTGAATGTGGATTTGACCCCAAATCTTCTGCTCGAATTCCTTTTTCCCTTCATTTTTTTTTAATTACAATTATTTTTTTAATTTTTGACGTTGAAATTGCATTAATCTTACCTATTATTCCATTATTTAAAATAGTAAATTTTATTTTATGAACAAAAATTAATTTTTTTTTTATCATTATTTTAATTATTGGTTTATATCATGAATGAAATCAAAATATATTAAATTGAACCAATTAAATTAATTAATAAGGATTATAGTTTATTTAAAACATTTGATTTGCATTCAAAAAATATTAAATATATTTAATTTATCTTAAAATTTTTAAATAAGAAGCAAATTTGCATTTAATTTCGACTTAAAAGAATGAGTTTAATATACTCCTTATTTATTAATTGAAACCAAATTAGAGGTATATCACTGTTAATGATAAAATTGAATATTTATTCCAATTAAAATTAGAAATATAAAGTTTAAAAATAAGCTGCTAACTTAATTTTTAGTGGTTAAATTCCATTAATATTTCTATTTATATAGTTTAATTAAAACCTTACATTTTCATTGTAAAAATAAAATAAATAATTTTTATAAATATATTTAAAGATAATTTTATCTCCATAATATCTTCAATATTATACTCTACTATTATAAGCTATTTAAAT
>CASBMC010000033.1:0-70549 GCA_949125395.1 Diaphora mendica | reverse complement strand
TTTAGTACTTGACAATTTTGTGTGGGCACAGAACTTCAGATTCAAACGACGAGACGACTCAATATGAGCCTGAAATAACTTCGTAAACCAAATGGCTTCCAACTGTCCCGTAGTTCACAACATGACCCTTTAAGCAAAGGAGTGATACTCCGTTATGGATAAGCGTACCTACTTAGTATCTTACCTACATATTTATGGAATGCAAAATAAAACGTTCACTTTAGAAACAAATTTTAGCAAAATCGGTGACAAGTTTTCAATGAATGGGCGAAAATAATATAATTACGACGGCGCCGATTCAAAATGTGATCATTAGAGACGTGTAGTCCGGCGCTGCGACTATAATTTTGCATCACAATTAGCGTCGCGACACTGCACGGTGCGGTGAAGCGCCCGCGCTGTAATTAATGACTGTTCACCGGCCACTTCTCACGACCCACGCCCGCGGTCGTGTCGAAGCGACCATCTACTTTTGTCGAACACTCCGCTTCAACTACAATAATCTAACTACAATATCGTAGTGGATTTAGTCTGTAAGGATATTGTTAGTAAGATATACCTACATAAATAAAATAAAACTATTTAATGAACTAGAAAATATTGAGTGCCTTAAATTAAGGTGAGTGCCTTAAAAATGCCTTAAGAATTTAAAGGATAATAATATGAGGTTCAAATGATAAACTATTCATATCATTTTAATTTTTTTCATGTAAATAAAACCAAACAATAAAATATAGCTTCTGCAACGAAGAAAAATCTTTCATCGACATCTCTTACTGTTTATATCTGAACTAAGGGGGCAAATTCAGTGTATCAATGCCATATCATAGTATATAACATAGTAAATAAATAGACCTGATATTAACTTTCAAAGCCCACATCACATTGATATAATGTGTAACAATTAAGAATCGTAAAAATAATTATGTATGTCTTCAGGACACTGAGGCATACTGTGGTCAATCAAAATGATGCCTAATGCTCAGTCCTTATTTAATTATTGCACAACTTTTTGAAGAGAGTGTGGAAGAACGGGTGCTATGTCCCTCCAACACAAAAAGAGGATCCTCCGACCAAGCGAGGTGATCATGCCTGACGGGCCAACTGAACGGCCAAAACGGAAATCCATATTAATTGGCCTGTATCATAAAGGTCATAATTACAGAAAATTTGTCCAACATATTGGCCTAATTTCCGAGTGATATGAAACGAATGATAGTGCCTACGGCGTTTTAAGCACACGCTTACTGACGTTCATACATTTTGCAAACGAAGACACACAAACATAATGTGTTGGCATAGTGCCGTGAGCAAGGCGCACTCACCTGCGACGGGAGACAGTTTGCGCATCACGCACCACCGCGACTTCCACTGCGAACAAACAATGCAGCCTTAGTTCACATTCGACACACATTTTACTTACGATTAACGATTACAAATAATTGAAGGCACTAGATACAACGTAACAAATACCCAGTTCACCAAGCACTTCTTAAAGAGTGTCTCAATTGCATTTATTGATCGACTCCAAAATATCAGCAGGGTCACGAATCGTCGCTATCTTTCTTATTTTTATTGAACAGTTTATTTAGCTTGACCTGTTTGTTTATTTGGGTCAAATCTTGTAATTGAAATTTGACCCCCTTCCTGTTGACAAATTGATCTGAAATTTGGTACACACCCTCAGTTCTGGTGACCATACTGGGCTAGAGCTTGACTAGTAGAATACAGCTGACTGCATAAATAAAAAATAAATCACTATCACTACATAGTATAAACATAGTCGCTTTATCTGTCCCTATATCCCTATGTCCCTATGTATGGTTAAATCTTTAAAAAGTTTTTTTAACGCAATGGATTTTAATGCGGGTTTCTTACAGCTTTCAGTTCATTCATGAGAGTCTTATGCCTAGTAATGGATAGAGTGATTCAAGAGGAAGGTTTTTATGTATAATTAATGCATAATATAGTATGGAAACACTGTTAATTTTCGAGGTTTCTAATGTGATGTAGCAAATAAACACATTTTTTTGCGCTTACATTGCAAACGCTGGTTGCACCCTACGAGATAGATAAAAATAATGTACTACAGTATTGTACACCTTAAAAAGTACTACAAATAATCACAAATTTTAACAAAAAAAAACGACTTCAATCTGGACCAAATTTAAATGGGACCATACGGGAATATTTAGTTATTCGTTAATTTGTCGCGCACATACTTAATGCAAATTGAAGACTTATATGGTTTTCTCATGGATGACATGTCAGAACTGGACCAAATTGAAGTGGGACCACATGGGAAGCACCAGCTTTCAAATAAAAAAGAATCATCAAAATCGGTTCACCCAGTCAAAAGTTATGAGGTAACAAACATAAAAAATATAGAGAAAAAAAAAATACAGTCGAATTGAGAACCTCCTCCTGTTTTTGGAGTCGGTTAAAAAGTCTGCGACGGTATATGTCTATCTCTTAGGGATAACCCACAACAACCATTTTTATTCCTTTCTATTTACGAGAAATAATGGCTTATTTACGAAGCGATTTTAAGCAATACAGAATGAATCCTTATACAATTGAGTTAATTAAATACATTGTGCATTTAATATAGATCAAAATGGTCCTATATCTATCTAATTTAAATGAATATATTCGAAGATATTACAGATTTAAAATGTACGAATCGTGACGTCGGCGGGGGCATCTGAAATCCACCCGTGCGAAGCCGGGGCGGGTCGCTAGTAAATAATTATAATTGCATAAGCTGATAAAAAATGCTATGCAATTGCTTTACCGCGGCAGTCCCCGAGTGCCACACGTTTTTCGAGTGTCACAGCCACTTTTTTTTGAAACTATAAGACCTATAATGTTGAAACTTGGTAAGTAGATGTATTCTGTGAACCGCATTAAGATTTTCACACAAAAATAAGAAAAAAACAATAAATTTTGGAGGTCCCGATACATAGAACTGAAAGTCAAAAATTTTTTTTTCATCAAACCCATGCGTGTGGGGTATCTATGGATAGGTCTTTAAAAATGATATTGAGGTTTCTATTATCATTTTTTTCTAAACTGAATAGATTGCGCGAGAGACACTTCCAAAGTGGTAAAATGTGTCCCCCCCCCCCCCCCCCCCTGTAACTTCTAAAATAAGAGCATGATAAATCTAAAAAAAAATATACGATGTACATTACCATGCAAACCTACACTTAAAATTGGTTTGAACGAAATCTAGTAAGTAGTTTTTTTTAATACGTCATAAATTGTAAAATGCAATTTACCTTTGATTCAATCAAAACAAATATAAAAAAAATGTTACTTGCTGCTGCGGAACCCTTAATGGGCGAGTCCGACTCGCACTTGGCCGCTTTTTTTTAAATTAATCTTTTAATGTTACCATGATCTGTCGTGTGGGTCAATGTTCAAATGCAGCTAGGTAATATTTGTGTGTTGCGTAACTTTAACGTTACCATCAGGTAACGTTACCCTACTCTAACTTTTAAACTTTCGCGTTCCATGATATAATTATTATTATTTTTACGGGAATTAACGCGATCACTATTTCAAGGTACTACATACCTCTGTTTTGCCTGACGTTTCGACCAGGTTGCACTGGCCGTGGTCACAGGCTGACTGTCACCACGGCCAGTGCAACCTGGTCGAAACGTCAGGCAAAACAGAGGTATGTAGTACCTTGAAATAGTGATCGCGTTAATTCCCGTAAAAATAATAATAATAGGTAACGTTACCGTCATTATTCAGCACCGCACCGATCAGGTGCCAAAACCAGATACACATAAATCATCTCTGTCTGTGACCTTGCCCCGGCTGGCAGTGTGTCACGTTCTATTCATTATCTGAAGCTTTCATTTCAGTTGTAAGAAGCTGGTGTTTGCATCAGTACGAGCGGCGCATCGAGCAGGACACGGGAGGGTGTAAGTACTGCTCTATCGGAAAAATATACACTCTCCGCGTTCAGATGTTCAGCGCGCATTTTCCTAAATGCGTGGGGTATCATCCTTTGCCACTCCGCATTGGAATCACCTGTTTAACTGACGACTAAGGTTTTAGGGGTTTTTTCGTTAGGTTCCGAGATCGCGGCGAGTAGATGACTATGATACCACTTTTTATATGTTTTTCTAAGTAAATAGTTCGCTCCAAAGAATTCTTTGTAACTAAATTCAGGCACAAAAACGAACTTCTATTTGTTATTGTGCACTCACACGGGAAAACTTGCTGAGTATGTGATAATTGGAAAAAATCGTTCAAGACTAACAGAAGAATACATTAGACGCATTACAGTCTATGCGATATGTACGTTCTAGGAACAACAGGTTATTAATTTAAAAGTTGGATAAATTTTAATCGCAAATCAAAGATAATATAGAGACAACATACCGGTTGCATGTTTTGAAATGTAACCATAATCATCATGGAACGATAAGTAATAAGCTGCTCGACAACTTTACAATTTATATTTAACTTCGTTCAAACTTATCTTTTAATGTTTACCAGGGACAATGACAAACGCACAACACACCAGTTATGTGCTAACTAGTACGCACAACACCAACGCACCAGTTGTTGGTTAAATTACCAAATACATGTTATGTCATTCGAGATAGGCCTCTTCTAGTAAGTACAACTTGGAGACTGTATCTCATTTATTCTATCGTGTACTAATTTATTTATTTGTGACTAGCTTTGCCCGCGGATGTGTCCGCGTGTATGTCGGTTATCGCGGTAATCATTTTACGGGTCGATATATAGAATATGACACTCACAAATAATGTGACTTTCTATTGGTAAAAGAATATAATTGTGTACAATTGCGTTCGGTTTCAAACAATAATACTAGTTTATATTATTCATTTCCAAATACACAAAGACTAAAAAAGTAAATAAGTTGAATAATATTACCAACGGTATAAACATTAGCCTCTGGCACAGATCGCTATACTCCGTACTTCTCCGTACTTGGGTTGGTTAGTAATGATAAACATTCACCTTCTTTCCGTCGCGGAACTTGACGGTGCCTTCGATGATGGTGGTGTCGTCTGCCATGTCGCTCCGTCACCCCTCGCCTACTCGCACATCTCAGCGACGCGCACTCACGCGCTGCGTCCAATCACATCACGGCAGACACTGCAACAAACGTCGCGTCACAACTTACCAATTGAGTTGATCAGCCAACACTGAGTTTTTTTAACCGACTTCCAAAAGGAGGACGTTCTCAATTTCATTGTTTTTTTTTTTGTATGTACATCGATTACTCCGTCAATTGTGGACCGATTATGAAAATTATTTTTGTATACAAAAGGGTATGCTCCCCATGTAGTCCCATGGCCACCATATCAGGATCTGATGATGGGATCCTAAGGAAATCGAAGGAAACCCTCAAATTTACGTGAGCGCCTGCAATGAAGTTACGAGCAATTGTCTGCATGTCTTCATATTCTGAAGACATCATTAAATTTTAAATGAAATGATGATGAGAGACTTGAGAAAGACTAAAAAGCGAAAAAAAAAAAAACTTCGTTTAAAAAAACCGGCTTCAAAAACTAAAAAGTATAAAATAACTTAATTTGTATGTGCTGCCTATTCATAGGTTTGAATTCGGTGCCAAGCCAAAATGTAATAGTAGGTAGCGCACTCGCCGCGCGTGACCTTGAGCGGGATAGCTGCTATTCGCTTTGAACAAAACAATCGAAGCGTCGTTGACGTTCGTCTTGAAATATAGCGAGTGCGGTACCTACTATTCCATTGGCTTGGCACTGACTTCAAACCTATGAATAGGTAGCACATACAAATTAAGTTATTTTATACTTTTTAGTTTTTGAAGTCGGTTTTTTTAATAATCGGCAAGATTATGATGAAGATACAACATAAAATTCTAACTACTGTTATATTGCTGACTAGCTGACCCGGCGAACTTCGTACCGCCATATTTACATATCTGTCTCAGCTTCCCACAGGTAGTGTACAGTCGTGGACAAAAAAAAAGACTTTTCCGGTTATCTTTTATTTTTTTTCTTTCTAGTAAAAAAAGAATGAATGAAATCGGACTATGCGTTATTGAATTACAACTAAGTACATTTTTTGACTTTCATCCCCTCTCTCCAGGAAACCGTGCCGAATTTCGGGATAAAAAGTATCCTATGTCCTACCTCGTAGTATGAACTCAAATCATGCCAAGTTTCATTTGAATCCGTTCAGTAGTTTCGGCGTGATGCGCGGCCAAGATACAGACAGACAGACAGACAGACAGACAGACAGACAGACAGACGGACAGACAGACAGACAAAAATTAAAAAAAATCAGTTTTGGCTTCAGTATCGATTATAGAGAGCCCTCCAAAAAAATTTTTCTAAATATCTTTAGTGTACAGAATTTGACCCGTTACATTTTTATTATAAGTATAGATTTATACCCACGCTGGTTTATTGCCAAATGTTATGTTTATCCTGCAGCCCGCTGGACGAGAATCAGGTAAACACACCGGTTCAAATATATTTTAAGCTATCGCATAGCTTTTATCGCGGGCTTTGAGGCCTTTGAGCGCGGCGACCGAATCAAGAAATTCCGTAACACAAATAAATGCTGACACCCGAAGCTCGCACGGATCAAGACGAGCTGCTCCGAACGACAAAACGAGAGAACGAATCTGTCTGTCTCTGTCACGCACGAAGTGCCACACGTCTTTTTTTATATTAATATTATTTAGTAACTAAATATCTCCCTATCTAATTCGTATGTCGTTATCGGATGTAATTATATTAAACGTGTTATGATTAATTCGAATAACAAAAGTTGAACCAAATGAGCCTTGCTTGTGCACACAGCACATAGCTCGACTGGAGTTATTTCACGATCGCAATCAATTCGGTTTTTAACCGACTTCAAAAAAAGGAGGAGGTTTTTTCACGACCGCAATCAATTCGGTTTTTAATCGACTTCAAAAAAAGGAGGAGGTTTCTCAATTCGACCGTCTACATATATATTTTTTTTATGTGTGTTCGGGGATAACTTCGTCGTTTATCAACCGATTTTGATGATTCTTCTTTTGTTGGAAAGGAGATGTCTCGATGGTGGTACCATAAGAAGGAAACTATGATCTGATGATGGCATCCTAGAGAAATTGAGGGGAACCCTCATTTTTTTCAGGCACATACTATGTTTTTCGTATATTTTCTGAAGCTACTCCGGTATTTGCGTCTGGTAGTCGTCATTTAATGATGATGAGCTGATGATGAAAGGTACAACTCCTTAACGGTTAGGAATTGTAGGATAAATCTTTAAATGTCATATGTATGGATGTTACCTTTAGCCGTATTCTTTCAATTTATTAAGGTAAGATGATGATGGAAGGTAC
Organism: Diaphora mendica; assembly: GCA_949125395.1. NCBI lineage: Eukaryota > Metazoa > Arthropoda > Insecta > Lepidoptera > Erebidae > Diaphora > Diaphora mendica. The sequence goes on along the minus strand of CASBMC010000033.1, from coordinate 63,177 downwards.
AACTCCTCAACGGTTAGGAGTTGGAGGATAATTCTTTCAATTTCATACGTATCTTTAGACCTTTAGTTGTATACTTCTAAGTTATTTAGGTGAGCTGATGTCACATGCGCTATGATGACTAACCCCTTAATGTATTTTGCTTTAAGTAACTCGCCTGCTTCTATTTCATCACGACATTTAAGCTAGGACACAATTCCTATTGCCCCGTAGACCACGTTTTCGGTAACAGAAATCTTGCATCTCAACATGATTTTGGAAACTGAGCATACTCAGTTTTAATACGTGTTTATACCACTAAAGTTATTCGCATCAGCAGAAATTATATGAAATAGTTCAACTTACTGATAACCTATGATTGTTTGCACTAAAAATGGAAGAATAAAAATTTTTTATAGAAAAAAAACCGACTTCCAAAAACCATCCAACGTAAAGTCCCTGCCAAAAAACACTAAAAAGCGTAAAATAAACTGGCTCTTCATAAATTGCTATGTACAATTCTTGTCTATACCTAATTCTTTATTCATTTAAATAGTAGTATTATTATGAGTGCTAGGTACCTAAAATCTGTTTGAAGTCGGCGCCAACCCAAAATGTAATAGGAGGTACCGCACTCGCCGCTGCCGGATAGCTGATGCCTCGTGTAGCACAAAACAACCCAAGCGGGCAGACACGCGCGGGCTGACGCGACGTCGTTGATGGTCGTCTCGAAATATAGCGAGTGTGGTAACTACTATTACATTTGGCTTGGCGCCGACTTCAAATATATTTTAGGTACCTAGCACACATAATAATACTACTATTTAAATGAATAAAGAATTAGGTATAGACAAGAATTGGCACATAGCAATTTATGACGAGCCAGTTTATTTTACGCTTTTTAGTGTTTTTGACAGGGACTTTTCGTTGGATGGTTTTTGGAAGTCGGTTTTTTTTTGTAAAAAGTTTTTAGCAATATTTGTTAGTTTTATCAAGTGGCACTCACTTTTTTTTTTTTTTTTTTTATGGGGTAGACCGGCAAACGAGCAGACGTATCGCCTGATGGTAAGCGATTACCGCCGCCCATGGACACCCGCAACACCAGAGGCATCACAAGTGCGTTACCGGCCTTTGGGGGATGGGGGGGGGGGGGATAGGGGGAGGGGTTGGGGTATGGGCCTCCGGTATCCTCACTCACTCGGTGAAACACAGCGCAAGCACTATTTTACACCGGTTTTCTGTGAGGCCGTGGTATCACTCCGGTCGAGCCGGCCCACTCATGCCGAAGCTTGGCTCTCCCACGGTGAACCGTCACTTTGACCGTACTTTTTCACACACAACCAAAATATACCGGTAGGAAACTTGTACGCATAAATACATACCCATAAAAGGAAATGAGATATTATTATTTCTTTTGTTTTCGTCTACAGACATTATCTAAACGAATGGACTATACATATCTATCTATGCGTCCACAGCTGGCTCAAGCTTTAACGTGTCACGTGACAATGTCAACCTGAGCCTGTTTTGTAAATAGGCACAGGCAGGTTCAATAAATAAATATTTAATAACAATTTCTTATTCATTGAAATCAAATTATTTATTTCGTGAACATAGGTAAATGGTTTGATAGAGTTTACATAAAAAGAGGTAATTGCTTACTATCAGGCGATACGTCTGCTCGTTTAAAAAAAAGTTAATGGATGGGGTAACGGTTTTAATGGTTGGCGACTTTAGGTAGACTCCACCAGTAGTGCCAAAAGGAACCAGAGCCGATGAAGTTAGATCATACTTAAAAAGATCTATTTTGTGGCCACAAGTTAACATTCTCAAGCTTTAAAAAATATCTGGGGGCACGGTCGTGCCCCCGCCAAGACGAGCCAAGCGTAGCGCAAGGGCACTACCTACCTTTTCTCGAAGCGTTTCGTCGTTTTTTTGAACCCCCATAACTTTAGTTCCCGATAAACCAGATCGTTCAAATTTTCAGGATATGATGTTACCAATAGACTAATGAAACGTACAAAGTTTCAATTGCATAGCTCTGATAGTTTAGATTTTATTGATACCAAAAAAACACCGATTTCGTCACTGACACACTGATGATCATCAAAACTGTTAGGGTACTTCCTGAAGTGCTAGAAAGCTGAAATTTGGTATGTAAACTAAGTTTAGTACACAAACAACAAAAAAAATCATAAACCTATTACTTTTGCCCCCCAACCCCCAAATTTGGGGGGTTAAAGTTTGTATGAGACTTTCACAAATGTTTATGCTAGAGGTTTTATTTTTAGTACACGGACTTTTTCGAAAGAAGAAAGAAGATGTACAAGAAATACAGCCCAAAAAAAGAAAAAAAAAGGAAACTTACAAAAAGAAATGAAATCCCACCAAAAACATTTTCATGTAAAATGTTGCCAAGACGACTGCATATGGCTTACCCTTTGAAAAATATATCAGATCTCATGTAGAGCCAAGTTGTAAAAATCTGCTGGACGGGAGGCAACAAACTGTTCAAAGGCATTTTGTACTGCCTCTAGGGAATTGAATTTTTTACCCACTAAAAAGTTGTCTAAATGTTGGAAAAAGTAATAGTCGGTAGGTGCAAGGTCTGGTGAGTATGGCGGATGAGGGAGAGCTTCCAACCCCAGCTCTTGCAGCTTGGATACTGTCTGTTGCGCAGTATGGGGTCGCGCGTTGTCGTGAAGGAGCAGTGGGGACGACCGATTGACCAAAGCTGGCAAGCTTCTCCATCATTCTCTCTAGTTCTTCACAGTACACATCTGCATTAATGCTCATGCCGTTTTGTAAAAAGCTGTGGTGAATCACACCCGCACTAGACCACCAAACAGTGACCATCGCCTTTTTAGGGGTCATTTTTGGTTTAGGGCATTGCTTTGGTGCTGAACCAGGGTCTAACCAACTTGCTGAGCGCTTTCGATTGTCGAACAGAATCCATTTTTCGTCGCACGTAACAATTCGTTTCAAAATTCCTTCATTTCTTTGCCTGTTGAGCAGCGCAAGGCAGGTCTCGACGCGTACGTTGCGCTGGCGATCGTTAAGGTCGTGGGGCACCCATCTATCAAGCTTTTTTACCTTGCCAATTTGTCGCAAATGGATCAATATTGTTTTGATGCTTACATTAAAAGCTGCTGCTAGCTCAGCTGTAGATTGAGTTTCGTCAGCTTCCACAATCGCCTTTAATTCATTATTATTAACCAAAGTCTCCGGACGACCACGAGCTTCATTTTTCAAGTCAAAATTTCCAGAACGGAACCGGGAAAACCAATAACGGGTTGTGCGTTCGTTTGTACAGTTCTCTCCGTAAACGTTTTTGATGTTACGTGCCGTTTGTGTCGCGTTGATGCCACGACGGAACTCATATTCCATAATTACACGAATTTTTAAAGTATCCATTATGACGAAAAATGTTCAAATGTAATGAAAATACAACGCTAATCAAAAAACAAAAAACTGAGTTTGTAAATAGAATGTCATGGTTTAAAAAAAAAATTAATTTGAATTTAGAATACAGAGCCATTACAAACTTTTTTTTATTTGAAATGACCAGTACTGAAGAACGGCAATTTCATAGGTAAAGACCTAATATATATCGTTTCCCCTTCGTGACGGTATGGTACCATCACGAAGGGGAAACGAACGCCTTTTGTGTTTGCAAATATCTAGTTTCTAAAGTAATGTGTTATACGAATATTTAGTTTCTGAAGTAACGAAACAGCCAAGCCATACATTTTTACTGAGATGTAGAGTTTATGAAGTTAGGGTTGGTCTGATATCTTTTTCACAGGGTAAGCCATATGCAGTCGTCTTGGCAACATTTTACATGAAAATGTTTTTGGTGGGATATGGATTTACTTGGGAGGGAAAAATACTGCTGGTTTTGCAGTAGATGCTCTTACTTAAAATCGGCAAGGGTGATCATTCAAACGTTGATGGAAAGTTGACTTGCCAATTCATTTGTGCATGGTGGTAGCTATGGTTCAGGAGTTAATCTCAAAAATTTATCCGGATATTCCTCAAATTCACGAAACGCCCATGAAATCGTTGCGCGAACTTCTAAAAACGATCAAGCGGCAGCTATTAATGATATGCCGTTAGTCTTTCGAAGGGGAAGAAATGGTATACACTTTTATAGACACGGTGGTCAACATAGGCGACGCTACGAATTACTCTGTAGAATTGCTTAATTCTCTGAAAGCACCGGGTCTGCTGCACCATAGGCTCATTCTAATCGTGGGCACCCCTATGTTATGTTGTTGCGAAATTTAAAACCCCCTAAATTATGCAATGGAACCAGGCTAATAGTCAAAGCTTTTCATCGAAATATAGTGAAAGCCACAATTTCAACTGGAGACACTACAACACTACTAGGATATTGTGACGTGATACGGGCGATACGGTTGTTATGGATAGATATCCATAACAACCGTATCGCCCGTCGCAACAGATGTTGCGACAGCATCTCTAAGATCTTGGAGCGGCTTTCATCTGATTCCGATCATTCCGATGTTTTGATGCATGTATTATGTGATTAAGATATAAATAATAGTTGATTTAAGCCAATTAATAATTAGTCATGATTAAAGCTCATAAGCTCAGAAGCAATGTATTCGCGTCTTATTTAGTGAAAATGACTCTACTCTGCCTGATGGAAAGCATAAGCAGAATCCAAGAGTGGTGGTCACTATACTCACTGCGAATGCAGACAATGCAGCATGGCGACCCACACCATGGCGGCCTAGTGATGCTGCTGCATCTTTTAGTCTAGTCAACAAGTATGAAACTTGTTGACTAAACCATTTAGGCCTCCGGTCTCGCACTCACCAACGAAACACAACAGAACGAACGCTGTCATTTGACGTTGATTATCTGTGCGAGGGTAGTACCGCCCCGGTCGAGCCGGCCCGTTCGTGCTGAAATCAGCGTGGCTCTACTACCTGTTAAAACTAATCCTCATCTATTTCCACGATTAGTGGATAAGGTCAAGTGAAGTCGTCCTGATAATATATAGTAGGCTATGTAGATCTTCCTAAACGCAGTTTTAGCAAGATGTTCATAAAAGTGTGTATTGCATAGACCCGTTAATTTATAACAAAATCCTGAAAATGTAAAAGAATTGAATGTAAACATATTTAGGGATAAACTTAAAAATATGTTAATAGGGAAGTGTTATCATAGTGTAATCGATTTTCTCGAGGATAAACCACTGCAAATGATGACGATCTAAAGTATTGTTAGAATTCTTTGGTTTTTAATTTATTTCAGCAGACGAGATTTGTTGGTGTTGGAATATTTTGACATTTTGTTTTATTTTATTTTGACAGGTTTATCATGACTGTTGTGATTGATAACGTCTTTTATTATGATTACTGTGATGTGTGACTATGAGTTAGTTTTGATTTTGTGTGAGTGAATGAATGTGAAACACAGTTAATAAAAAACTCCACAAAACTTCTTGATGAACAATATTTTTCACTACTCCAGGTACCAAAACCACTATACTATTGGGTAGCTTACTCATCAGTAAGTGACGTACAACTGGCCATGAGAGAAGCAAGTTTTATCTCAAACCTATCCCAGCAAATTGAGTGTTTGTTCTTAAGACATGTTTAGTGTAATCGCGAAGTAGACTTTGAGGGGAAACTGCAATAGTTTAAATTAAAACGGAAAATCGTTTGGAATCAAAGGATTCCGGTTATACAAACAGTTTGAAAAAAAGGCAAAGCAAGGCATAGATTCGTATAGCATCGTTCATTGTGTTTAATAAATATAGGAAATAAAAAAATGACATTAAAAATAAATCAAAAATGCACAACGTTAATGTTCAAGTTTTCACTTCTGCCGGCACTCCCGGAGTGCAACCCGTTGTTTTCCTGTTATTAAGGTTTATTTGTTAGTTTATCATAGGTAATATTATAAAGATGTTAAGCACCCTCTGGTCTATTTGAACTCAGTCCCTGGTATTTTTTACAGTTTTTTTTCAATGAACAACCAAAAAAGGAGGAGGTTCTCAATTCGAGAAGAATCTTTTTTTTATGTATGTTCGCCGATACTTTCGTCGTTTATGAACCGATTTTAAATATGGTTTTTTGCATTAGGTTTGGTGTAGAGAGTAGGGCTTATCAGAGGGACACGAAACTAACGCACTACAGTATTACACACTTTACTTTATAACACAGTTCTATTTTCTTACACGGCATACTTTGAAATTTCGTTAGAGATATCTAGTCATATCAATTCATCATATTCCATGATCCCGGATTTATATTTACCATTTTGTACAATCAAGCAAATTTTTCGTGATTATCTTCATTGTGATGAGACACCAAACATTTTCTCTTACAAAAAAGTGAGCCGTCACGGGACGCCTGGCAGATGAGAAACATCGAAATTGTTTTGTATAAAATAAAATGACTGTTTATTACATTAATATTCATTTTATTAAATAAAAAATTTAAATAAAAATTTGAAATCGCGGCGCTCCGCCGCGCCGCTTCGCTAACTCGCCACTCGCCACGCCAAAATCAGGTTTACCTACCCCTCGCATAAAGATGTTTCACATCTAAATTCTCGATTGTGATAACTAACAGAGGTAGCAGGGATCGACATGACGATTCTTAAAATTTTACACTAACTGTGGGTTTTTTTTAACAAATCTTAAAAAAATTATTAACATTATTCAAAAATATTTGTTTTACAAAATGTATGATTGAATCACCCCTACTTCCAATATGTATTAATAACGAGTTCATCATAAATTAATTATATTTCTAATCCTAACTTAGAAACTAAACTATGTTTAATTATTTTTTTAAATATTCTACAGAAATAGACAAATAGTATTAACAACCTTTCTACAAACGATAAAATTCAAATCAGTATTTTATTTTTGCTGGGTGCAAAGATAAACTCGCCCGTTATATTTCTCCATAAGCTGCAGGTCCAGCAGTTCCAGCACTAGCCATGGGCTTGACCTTCACACAGGTTTATATCTAGTTTGAGGGTCAGAGGCGACTTGCTGTTTGCCCCATGTAAGTTCTTGTATATCAACTGGATATTATGCACTAATTTTGTAAATTACCTAAATAAAGATTTATTATTATTATTATCCTTAATAGGCTCACGTTAGACGGCTGGATTAAGGGTCTGATGCAGAAGGCAGCTGCTGACACGGCACGTATAGTGAAAAGGGTATTTAACTAACCACCGATTTCTTGGTCCCTGTACCCGAAGTCAGCGTTCTACTATTTTTTAATAGATTTAAATAATATCGATTGCCTTTTTTATATATTTGGGTGTTTTCTATGTATGATATGTATGTATTTACAAAAAAAATGTATAAATATATTTTGTACCAGTTGTCTAGTACCCATAACACAAGCTCTGCTTAGCTTGGGACTTTGTGATGGCGTTGTGTGTTAGATGTCCGAAAAAAAAAAAATAAAAAAAAATGTTATTGATATGTATATAAATGTAATAAAGAGAATAATAATGAAATACCAAATATGAAATAAATAAAACATGTGGTATTAATATTTGTAATACGATAAGTAGTCGGAAGAGCTCAAAAGCATTTCAGATAATATGTATAAGTAGCACAGCGCAAAGGAAAAGGTAGAACGATAGTCGATCAACAACAACACGGATAGAATCAATAGGTGACATTACATCAGACATTGTAATTAAGTTATACAATGGCCGTCCTGAACGGCTTGTGGCGACTTCCACATACAGCGCAACAGAAATATACTACAGCGCCATCTACCGAAAGGAAAGTTAGCCCACCAGGCATGATCACCTCGCCTGGTCGGAGGATCCTCCCTTTGTGTTGGTGGGGTTGTGTTTAACCCTGCTACGGCCTCATCAGCGTCTAGGCACAGCACACTGCAGCTACGGTTCATGTAAGCAGAGCATATCTCTCCCGTCTATGCAGCAGCCAGCCACTACGCAGCAAGCTCCCCGAGTCACTGGGGACCTCACCGCAGCACCGCGCACCGCCTGCCATACCGACTCACTGGGATCGACAGACTTCAGCCCCGACTGACTGGTACTAGCGGCATTCAGTTCCGACTTACTGGAACTTGCGGCACTCAGTTCCGACTCACTGGAACTACTCACTCCTGGCACTGGCAAGCTCCGCAACAGAGCACAGACAGCTGACTCGTTATACATCGACCTCCAGTCTTGGAGGGGAGTGATGTGGCGACTTCCACATACAGCGCAACAGAAATATACTACAGCGCCATCTACCGAAAGAGCAGTTAGCCCACTAGGCATGATCACCTCGGTGCATGGCGGCATGGTCGGAGGATCTTCCCTTTGTGTTGGTGGGACATGACATTCGTTCCTCCACGGGCTTTTAACAGTTTATTTAGCCTGTCAAACCACGATGGCCATTAAAATCCTCATCGAGAGCTAAATACATAGGATTTTCAACAACTTAGACACGGCACCAACCGACATCCCTTTCGTAATACTGACATGACATTATTAACAATTGTGTCACTTTGACATTTGCCAAAAGACAATCACACAGTGTTGTCATTGCAAAATTATAGTTAATACCACATCTACCAAATAGTCGATTTGGGATCGAACATGTGATAAATATGAAAAATATTCTGTTACAACTCGATGGTGGCGGTATAACTCGATGGGTTTATCTTCTTTCTATTCCAGCATCAAAACTACTCCTAGATACTTTAGTAATTGTAGCTTAGTGCCAACATTTAATTTTAATTTTTAATTAGTAACGACAGCTCAATGATAGAGCCTGGTGGGTAGTACATATCTAGTTAGTTATAACTGATGGTTGCACAGCGGTCAAAATCCAATATTAATTCATTTAACTATTATTATTAATATATCTGCCTCGGTGGCGTAGTGGTAGCGTTTGCGACTGCTGTACTTGAGGTCTCAGGTTCGATTCCCGGGTCGGACCAAATGCTTGTATGATCTGCAAATATTTGTTTCGGAGTTTTGGGTGTTTTCTATGTATAATATGTATGTATTTACAAAACAAAGTATATATGTATTTATATCAGTTGTCTAGTACCCATAACACAAGCTCTGCTTAGCTTGGGACTAGATAGCGTAGTGTGTTAGATGTCCGAAATATTTATTATTATTATTTATAGTGATAATTGTTCTGCATAAAAAGCTCCCAACTAGAAATATGATGTTGTTATCAACTGCGATGGAAACAGCGTCATCCTACGCTAAATCAACTACGATTAACACAAATGTTTGTTCAAAAAAATTATGGATACTTATCTCAGTAAATATTTTTATATCATTTAATTTGTGATTGTTATTGACTACCTTTTCAGCACTGTGGCAGTAGAGTGCTTTTATTAATTACGTTTTATCGAAAATATCACAGACGGGTGCATTTTTCGGAACGCACCCATTACAGTTCAAAAAATTAACAAAAAAAAACGACTTCAAGAACGACCAAATTGAAATGGGCCCACACGGGAAGCACCAGCTTTCAAATAAAAGAAGAATCATCAAATTCGGTTGGCGTGATATTGACTAATTCGTCAATTTATCGCGTACATACTTAATGCAAATTGAAGACTTATATGGTTTTCTCATGGATGACATGTCAGAACTGGACCAAATTGAAATGAGATCCCCACATGGGAAGCACCAGCTTTCAAATAACAAAAGAATCATCAAATTAATAATAAATAAATAAATAAATATTTCGGAGATCTAACACACAACGCCATCTAGTCCCAAGCTAAGCAGAGCTTGTGTTATGGGTACTAGACAACTGATACAAATACACACATCAAAAGTGTCTAGGGATCAAGCATTTTTATGCGGATTTCTTGAGATTGAGATGTGGCTTTGGCCCTGGCCTGCTCAGTCGCCAGACTTGAACCCGATTGAGCATGCATGGGATATGCTACAGAGAAGAGCTCTGCCGAATATGGAGGGTATCCAGTCGCAAGAAGACCTTTTTTTGTTGTTGCAACGAACATGGGCGGCCATTCCACAGCGTGATTTGGATGAACTCATTTTGAGTTTGCCAAACCGATTCTTGTGTTGTTAGTGTTCGCGGTAGAAACACGGATTATTAATTGTTTAAGTTACCTAATAACATTTTAAAGAAAACTGTTATTTCAGTCTTTTTTTCCAACTTTAATGTTAGTGGTTCAAATGTCAAAAATCCTTTTATTAGGAAAATGGCAAATTTCTTTATTAATGCAAAGGTGACTTGGTTTATCGTTACTGTGACAAACGAAAACACTTTATTTGATGAATCCTTAAAGAAAATTTTAATTAATATCAATCAGGAGAAAAGTTATTGCAAAAATATATGTTGATCCCTAGACACATATGTTGATCCCTAGACACTTTTGATGTGTGTATTATACGAGTACACTTTACAGCAACAGTTCGAGTGGGTTGTTGAGCCCGCGCTCCCTGCCAGCCCAAGTGAAATTTTAGTTAAACAATTCAGTTTTACATCGGAAATAGGGGGTGTACTTTTAAACTGAAGGCCAATATAATAAAAGCTCAGTTATAGTTTAGTTCCGATCAAGTTTCTGCCTCATAACTGTCAATAATTGTGTTTTGGTAAAAGAAGTACAACAAGATGTCTACAATGTAAAACCAAACCACTACATAGGTAGTAGAGCCACGCTGATTTCAACACGGTAGGGCCGGCTCGACCGGGTGGTACTACCCTCGCACACAAGATCAATGTAAAACGACAGCGTTCGTGCTGCCGTGTTTCGTTGGTGAGTGCGATACCGGAGGCCCAATGATGCAGAAGTATCACTAGCCCGCCATGGCATGGGTCGCCATGCTGCATTGTCTGCATTCGCAGTAAGTATGGTGACCACCACTCTTGGATTCTACTTATGCTTTCCATCAGGCAGAGTAGCTCTACTCTGCATTTTGGCGGGCCATACATAAAAAAAAACCATATTGCGATCATCTTAACCGCACCTATGGCCCAGTGGTTTAAGTCGCCACGCCGCTTCCTACTTCGTCAGGTGTTGTGGGTTCAAATCCCACATTGGGCAACACTTTGCGTGATCCACAAATTGTTGTTTTAGTCTGGGTATGCTTTGTGTGTTTTAACGTTCCAATAACCTCTAATAATTAATTTGCCTTTTTAGGGTTCGGTGCCAAAGGCAAAAAACGGAACCCTTATAGATTCTGTCTGTCTGTCTGTCCGTCTGTCTGTCCGTCCGTATGTCACAACCAATTTATTCCGAAACTATAAGACCTATAATGTTGAAACTTGGTAAGTAGATGTATTCTGTGAACCGCATTAAGATTGTCTTACAAAAATAAACAATAAATTTTGGGGGTTCCCATACTTAGAACTGAAACTCAAAAAATTTTTTTTCATCAAACCCATACGTGTGGGGTATCTATAGATAGGTCTTCACAAATGATATTGAGGTTTCTAATATCATTCTTTTCTAAACTGAATAGTTTGCGCGAGAGACACTTCCAAAGTGGTTAAATGTGCCCCCCCCCCCTGTAACTTCTAAAATAATAGCATGATAAATCTAAAAAAAATATATGATGTACATTACCATGCAAACTTCCACCGAAAATTGGTTTGAACGAAATCTAGTAAGTAGTTTTTTTTTAATACGTCATAAATCGTAAAGTGCAATTTACCTTTCATTCAATCAACACAAATATAAAAATAAAATATATTATGTTACTTTCTGCTGCGGAAGCCTTCATGGGCGAGTCCGACTCGCACTTGGCCGCTTTTTTTGATATTACATTAGTCAGAGCAGGTAACAGAGCTAGCATGCAACCTTTGTAAACATGATATTATTTAAGATTTAAAATTGATCTCTACCTCTCTAGTGATCTCACCGACAGTTGATCGCATTCAACAATTTTGAAGTTGTTATGATTATAAATTTTGCTTTTTTTTTGTGTTCAATAATTTGAGATTTACTGATTTTATAAAAGTACATTCCTACTACGTAACAATATGCTTGTAGTGTTTGATGTCCGTTCATTTACACTGTCTGATATTGAACCATACTCTGAGTCATTATTATTGAAGATCCTTTGCTTAAAAAGCCTAGTTTTGAAATTATATTATACATAATAATACCTCATAAAATATTTTAAATAAATAGTACTACTTCATAACATGAAGAGTTACAAAATAAGCCATAGGTACCTGCACATTTAACTTAACATTTAAAAATATGAAAGAAAACACTGCTGTCGAAGTGTCGCGCACTTCGACAGCAGTGTTTTCTTTAATATTTTAATATATTGTCAAGATACAATGGAAGTTTATTTATACATTCGTCAAACTTTATGTAGGTATGTAGTACGTTTAACCTGGCTACCAATGTATTGGTATATTTTTGTATAATTTGAGATCAAGGGTTGTTTGCTTAATAATTAAATACCTACATATTCTTTTATTCAAATTGTGATTTAAAACTTTACTGATACCGGTGACATTGTTCAGTCAATATTCAAACTGTTTCCGTAGAATATGAGGCTTAACTTAATTGAGTCCTTTTAATTTCTGTCATTCAGAGTATTTATTTTTAACACACGAGATATTTCCTGTGTATTGGTGTTAGTGGACACCGTCCAAGTTACAAGTGGAGTACGCATCAAATTGCGTCTCGCTCGCTACACACAGTGAGAACCTATAACTAAACACGCCACAATTGAGCGTTGTCACTCCTCAGTGCACTCTACACTTGAGTGCGATAAAGTGTCACTTCAGGCTTTCTTTTGCCCGTGGACAATTCAGGCTTCCTTTATCCATTGGTTTATTTTAGTGAATGGTGGCCTCTAAAACCCATTTCTGTAGTCCTGTCATTGGTTTTGGCCCTGAAGATTGGTTGTCAAAACGTACACAACACAAATTGTGGAGTACTAAATAATTGATCATTAAATTATGTAAACAAGTTTCCCGCTAACAATGCCATGTTGTTCGTTACCGGAGCCTTACAGAAACTGTGATGCTCTGCTATTGCCTAGTAACATAATAATTAAATAAGATGCGGCTTATTCTTGTCCAGGCCCCACGCTGGGCGCCAATATCGACACAAGCGTTTCAAACGTTTTAAAATTAATCAAACTTTTAAACAGAACATTAACCAATTGAAATTACCCGTACCAGTGAGCGTTCCGATCACGTAATTCACTGCTATAAACGTTTGTTTGTTAGAAACACTGACACAAACGACTGGCACTGAATCCAAGTAAGGCAAATCACTCGTCCTGGCGCGTACACAACATGAACACTTGCACGGTCGCACAAGTTTGCGAAGCGGTTAAAGGAATCCCCTGTACCGGGCGGGTGAAGCGCGCGACGAAAGTTTCAGTTCGCCGGGGAGGTCGGCGGCGTGGATCGGCCTGAGGCGCGCGATCTGCGAGGGTGGGCGCTCGCCACTGCCGGAGAGCCGCCGCGCCCGGGACGCGCCGCGCGCCACCCCCGGCGCTCGCGGGGCAGGGCAACCCCGGCCGCCCCGGCCGCCCCGACCGCCCCGGCCCGGACCCCACAGTCTTCGGGGAAATTTTGACGAATGACATTTTCGTAATGTTTCACTTTGAGAGGAGCGCCGAGCGCCTTGTGCAAGGGGCTATGCACTTCGCTAATTGCGCTTTTAATTAATAGTGTTGCATCGGCGAAGCGGACACGGCCATCGTACTTAGGCGACGAGTAGTTTGTGTGATTGGCAAAGTGTATGTCGGTCGTAGTTAACACTTAATCGACGTTTGATGGCAGTCCACACATCACCGTAGGCTTTGCATGCAGTAGCATAAGGCATAACTTGAATTCACTAAGCAGTTAATTAAACATGTAAAGACTACAGCATACAAGACGAACTGAAATACGTACCACCTTCTTGCACCGGTCTGTGGGTATATTGTGTAAAGTTTTGCTACTGGAATTTTTAATTAAATTATAACATTCTATATTGATATGAACTACATTCAATACATAATAAGATCTCCGCTGAGAAGTCTTAGCCAATCTAATTCAGAAAATGATGGCAAGTCATGATGTTTTACAAACTCCTTATGACTTTTATTATGATCCATAGAACTTATAAATAACCAATCCAATGATATTACTCTCCTCCAGGCGACATGGGCTTGTCTCTTGACGGACAAAGATTTTCTCAAATCAATCAAAACTTTCTTTAATGTACAACACAGCAGCATATGTACTAACTTTTAAACTTTCGCGTCCCATGAAACCTGACGTCAGGCAAATCAGAGGTATGTAATACCTTTACATAAGTGATCGCGTTAATTCCCGTAAAAATAATAATTACTATAGCATATGTACTGTTACCCCCCAAGACGACTTAGTCTTTAAACATATTACCTATTGTTCGATGGGTCATATTTTTCGTGAATACCTTATTTCGTCAAATTTTGTGAGATTCAGCTGTATTCTTATCAGGTCATCTACGTCAGATGACTCTATAGAGCTATCATCAAACTGAATCTGAATAGCGCTTGGTGGTGCACCGTGCTCCAAATGGTCGCGGCGAAGAGCGGGCTATTCTAGTTTTCTTACTACTCCTATCGCGCTATTTACAAGTCCCTGATTCACGTGGTCAAGGTCCTTCGCAGGACTATAATACAATACACTTCTCGTAGTCGAGTGAGTGAAATTTGAGCGAGAACATGACTCCGATGAAGTATATTTGCTAGAGGATTTATGTGACTCGTCACAAATCATTAGTGACGTTCATTCGCGTGCGCAACGCACTCGACTATCGCATTCAAAGGACGATGGCAAGAATGTATGGGACTATTGCACACTTTGCGTATCTCATAGTAGGGATTGTTTTTATATTTATTTGGCCTATAATATCATCGACACTAACCTTTTTAATTCCTAGATTTTTAGAAACCGACAGAAAAATGTTATTTTCGTTTTTAATTTACAATGTCACTCGTTGTTGTCAACAAGATGGCGTAGTGTATTTGATTTGTATTGTATTTGTATTTGTATTTGAAATCTAAATCATTAATTAAACATTTTCTAGATCTGTCAATTAAATATTGCTCTCTCTATTTATTTACAATAATACATTTATAATATAACAATACATTGCTCTCTCTATTTACAATAGTAAGCTCGTGTTATTACACTTACTACTACTTATATTATCGCTTTTTATGTATTTTATAATTTGAAATATTTTGGGAAATCTAACACACAACGCCATCTGGTTTTCGGTCAAGTAGATTTTGCAGCATGGCTAGGTTAAGGAACGTAGGAATACGTTTTGTTAATGCAGTTGTATCAACTTTTAGTATATAGTTCTAAAAATATGACAAACACATGAAAACATTCCAGCATGATTTACTTTAGAAACTATATAAATCTCAAGACCATCAAATTACATATTGCTGGGGGTACAGGATCTGCAATTTTCCTTTATTTTTAAGAGTGAACTCTCTCAATTTTTTTTTTCTAAGTGCCTGCCAAAATGACTCTACTCTGCCTGATGGAAAGAAAAAGTAGAATCCAAGAGTGGTGGTCACCATACTCATTTCGAATGCAGACAATGCAACAATGCAGCATGGGTACCCACACCTTGTGATGCTTCTGCATCGTTGGGCCTCCGGTCTCGTAGTTACCAACGAAACACGACAGCACGCACGCTGTCATTATACGTTGATCTTCTGTGCGAGGCGAGGGTAGTACCGCCCCGGTCGAGCCGTGCTGAAATCAGCGTGGCTCTACTAAATTGAGATCTTATTTCTTATATAATAATACACCAATATGTACATGTATATGTATATTTAAACTAAACATTTAATAAAATAAAACCTAAGCTTAAGTCTTTGTAAAGTGTTTATTTTATTTTACTTTCTGTTTTTAACTTAATTCAACTTATGTATTATAACTTGTAAAAATGATTCTGTACGCGTCTAATTCCACTGTTGCATACTTTTGTATTTTTTTTATTTTTGTATTTTGTGGTAGCCTAAGATACAAGCGTAGCTTAGTTTGAATAGAATTTGATTTGATTTGAAATTTGATTTCATTTGATGTAAGTATGCGCTTTTGTAGTGTGCTGTACCTATCACATCTCTCACGATGAGTGAAAAAGAAATTGTATGTCAGGGGGCCAGGGCCTATATACTTGTTGTGGTCCACCGTACTGCTGTATTCCAAGTGATCAACAGAGATTTTTACAAGTACAGTTTTGATGGGCTCTCTCAGGAATATTTTTTTGATGTACCTATAGACTTTTATTCATCGAGTGGAACTTTATTGAAACGGTAGCATTAAGTAGAAACAGTTTGACATGCATTAGGCGGGGGGCCGAGACACGCCGCATACGCCATCAGGTGCGGGATGTGATTCTGCTCGTACAGGCCGGAGAACATGGAGTGGTGCGGGCCGCGGGAGAACACCGCCACGTCGTCGCCCCCGTGCGTCTCCTCCTCCAGCGGCACCAGCGCCTCGAACCGGAACATCGCGTCCCCTACAAGCATATTCAATGTGGAAATTAATAATATTTTCAGGTAATTACACTGCGCACACTTCCTATTCCTGCAATAGTTTTCAGAGCCAGAACAGAGTCGGAAATTTTCGCTTCTCTTCGAACGTCTAAGGACAAGAAAATATTAGTTCATTATTTCAAACAAACAACAATGCACGTTGCACAAACACAAAACTATTGCTTTTATAAATGTTTAAGATGCATACGGTAATCGTTTTCTGTGATGTCTTCGCGTACACCGGCCCCTGTGTGCGGGCGGAAGCCAGGCCCGTTGCCGTACGACAGCGTTAAGTAAGGTACGGCGTCGTCTCCGACAGAGTCCGAGGGGCCGATGATGCTGCTGCCGCGCGCCGTGTACCCGTTAATGTTCATGACGTGAGCGTGGTCCGCTGTCACTACAATCAGTGAATCCTCTTCCGACAGCAAGGAGGCCGCGCGGGCCACCGCCTCACTCATCTGAATGGTCTCATCCAAAGCCAATTGGGCAAAGTTTTCATGATGAGCGTGATCGATACGCCCGCCCTACGGTAAGAAGAAAACAGTTTAGCACAAGTGGTTCGATTTATTGCGAACATTTCAATGAATATTTACAAAATATTATACTCGTATTTTTTTTTATGCCACCATAAAATACTTAAATCTAATATTTCCCACCTCGACGAACAAAAAGAATCCATTCTCATTTCGACTCAATGAGCGAATGGCTACTTCAGTGAGCTCTGCTAGAGTCGGCTCCGTGGCGGGATCAGCTTGCATGTGATACTGCATATGACTGCCTTCAAACAAGCCGAGCAAGAATTCCGGTGGGTTCGACGCTGTATCCAGCAGCTGCTCGCGATTCCATATATACTGATAGCTGACGTTGAGCAGCTTTTTATTTTCTTGCCACTCTTCGATCAGGTTTCTCCCATCGGATCTTCTACCTTGCGTGCCTTCTTCGTCGAAGACAGTATTTGGTAAAAACTCCCTCCGTCCGCCGCCTAGAATGACCTGAAATATTTCGTATTTTCTGTTGCTGGCTGTTAATGAAGATTATAATTGAGTTAAGAATAATAATCCTCATCAATAGCGTTCAATAATCCACTGCTACATATAAACCTCTCGTTAAAAAGGATGTTTTGGCCTACAGTGCCTACCAGACAGACAGACAGACAGACGCATTGGTATAGGATTGCTTTCAAGTTTTCCTTCTCTTCGCACTATTATTTACCTGAGCACTTTGCTCCCTTAGTCGGCCCTTAGATTACCTCAGACTCACTCGAACTAATCAGTTCAGCTCTTCTTTCCTGTAACAATCACTTAAATGCTGGATGGAATTCACTACCAACGCACGTGTTTATCTTCCACTGCGATCTAGGGTTTTTTAAGCGTAGCGTGAAAAAAGATCTTACCACCATAGTGTGGGTCATCATGCTGCAGTGTCAGCATTCACAATGAGGACGGTGACCATCACTCTTAGATTCTATTCATGCTTTCCATCAGGCGGTGTAGAGTCATTTTGGTAGGCTAAGTATATAAAAAAAACGATAGACGATATCAATCACCTTAAACTTGTCCCCGGGCTGGTCATGCACCAGTTGCAGTGCAATATCGCGAGGACGCGGCTCTTCGCACTCGACGTCCGAGTCGCTCTCCCAATCGCGGTTCGCCGTGTGCGCGTAGGTGCCGGCCGGCGAGGCGTGCGTCACTCGCGTCGTTGTCACTATACCTGCAGTAAGTTGTTCAATTATATTGTATACTTTTATATTTTAATCTATATGTGTATCATATTATGATATGTCGTAGCGGTGGAAGTACCCTTAAAACTAGCTAGTATGTTTTTTTTTTTTTTTTAATGTTCATTGTATGTTATTTTGTTTGTTTGTGTTCATTGTTGTTATGTTAATTGTAGTGTGTGTTAGCCATACCAGCGTCTCGGCCATCACTGAGCGCCCAGTCGGCAATGGAATGCACGTGATTGTTGGTGTCAGTGGCCGCGGTGCAGTGGTAGCGGGGCACGGCGGCGCTGACGCCTATGGTGCCGCTGTTCGCCTTGGAACCGCACAGGTACGCCGTGGCTGAACACGCCGAGTCTGCGATCTGTGCGTCTACGCAGTAAGTCTGCCGACATTAAATATCCATCGTATTTAGCAATCACTTTTCCTACTATAATTTTATAAAGTTGAAGAGTTTGTTTGGTTGGTTGAACGTGATAATCTCAGGAAGAATCCGATGGGCCAATTTGAAAAATGATTTCAATGTTAGAGAGCCTCGTCATCGAGGTAGGCTATAGGCAGTTTAGGCTGTCCTAAAATGAGCGGAGTGTCAATAAAAATGTTGCAAAAACGGAGGAACTGTGTGAGCTGCGTAAATAGTTAAAGCATAGATTAAAGTTTCACAAAAACAAAGTATGTAATAACTGTTCCTCTTTAATGTTAAATAAAAAATAAGTCGGCGACAGTATATGCCTATCTTTTAAGGTTAGATCACTATAACCTTTCTTGTTGTAAACAAATTTGTACGCGCTGTTATAACATCACGCTATAGTCAATACGGGACGCAAATGAAGTTACGAAGATAAATATATCATTATGTGTGTCCGTGAGGTGTAGTACACAATTGTTTGATTACCTTGGACAATCCGGTGGTGGGAAATTTCTCGAAGTCGAGTTGCGCCTCCTCTCCGTTAGCACCCTGTCGCTGGCCGAGCAGAGTGCGCGCGGCGGTGAGCGTAGGCACGGACATGCCGTCGCCCAGGAACATGACGACATTGCGCGCTTTACCAGTGGGCTCGGTGCGGCGCAGCTTCGCCTCGATGGCGGCTCGTGCCTCATCGGCCCAGAACTGCGGATCTATCTCCGCCTCGCGCCCGAGCGAGGCTGTGCCGGAACCACGCAACATCTTGTGGTACACATCCACTTCTAAAATAATTAGAAAAATTACCCTCCGTGCTTCTTCGATTTAGCCTGAATATGATTCGAAGCAATCCGCATTTCGTTATGATTCGAAAATGCTTTTAATTTAATAGTGTTACCTAAGACCATTACTTTTGTGACGAAGGCAAACAATCCCTTCGAATCTCCAATAATATGTAGCGTTTTCACTAAAATCCGATTCAGGCGCTCTACTTTGAGAAGAAGCACGTGATCTGATAGTAAGCATGAGCAGGACCTAAGGGTGGAAGTCACCATACTCATTGCGAATGCAGACAATGTAACAATGCAGCATGGTGACCCACACTATGACGCCCTATTGAGATGTTCCTACATCATTGGTACCGGTCTCGCACTCACCAACGAAACACGACAACACAAATTTTGTCACTTTAGGTTAGTCTCCTGTGAGAGGGCAGTACCGCCCCAGTCGAGCCGGCCCGTTCGTGTTGAAATCAGCGTGGCTCTACGAACTTGACAATGCTGTTTAATGTTAATAGAGAAGTGTTTCTAAATACTAGTTGTGTGTTTGTACTAAAAGGAATGGAAATAGTACACATACAAATATAATGTATGTATAAACTGACTATATAAACTCATCCTCCTCATCGTCCTCACAATCAACCGAACGATGAACCTATACGAGTACTTCCATACTAATATTGTGAATGCGAGAGTAACTTTGTTTATCTGTTACGCTTTTACTAAGCCGTACGGCGCCCACACAAAACTGCGAATTTGCAACGCATCGTAAATATCTGCGAGCTCGCACGGGCTTGCGAGCTCGCACCGCAAGAACGACCGATGTAATTCGCATCGTGCATTCGTGCGATGTTACGTCACACTTGTTGACAACATTTTTGGTCCACTCTGAGACTTTACTAAACGGCACTACTTTCTTTCTTTCTTTTTTAAACTATTGCATAGCTTTTATAGGTCTTTGAGCGCGGTGACTGAATCAAGAAATTCCGTAGCGTAACGTAACGAAAATAAAACCTGACACCCTGAAGCTCACACGGATCGAGACGAGCTGCTCCGAACGACGAAATAACGAATCTGTCTGTCTCTGTCAAACAGCCGGCCGCGCAGGGGTATTGAAATATGTCAAGGAAGATTCGTTGCCTTGGACACGAAGATTTGTTATGTCATAAAATATATTCAATTATTCATGGTACTGCACACTGTTGCATGAATAAAAAATAAATAAATAAATATAATTGCATAAGTTGATAAAAAATGCTATGCAATACCTTTACCGCAGCAGTCCCCGAGTGCCACACGTCTTTTTTTCTTTACTTTACCTTTACTAGATAGCGTTGTGTGTTTTTTTTTTAATTTATTTATTTTGGTTCAAATACTGAAGAATTTAAACAAAATATTTGCTAAGCATTTTTTCTTATAAAACATTTACAAAACTATTTTCTTTATTTATTTGTATCCATAAATCATTTATGTTATTTTTATTTATTATTTTTATTATATTTTTCATGATCCATTTCATACAAAAATCTCATTAGGACATCTCTTTGTGGTCCAAAGTATGGTCACATGAACCAATGGTTTGCCGCACGAATTCGTATCGTAGCAATTCGCATCGCAAGTTTCTACGATGCGGCGTCGCATCGCATAGCATCGTAGTTTTGTGTAGGCGCCCTTACTTGTTACACCGATTTCAATGAAATTAAGCATAGAAATACTTTGATTCTTAAGACATAGGCTACTTTTAACCGCGATAACCGACATACACGCGGGCGGAGCCGCCGGCAAAAGATAGTCATATTGATAAACGCACATCTTATTTTTGTAAAAATCATAATAAATTAGCAGAGATATGAAACAGAAAGAGAACTGTTACCTAGACGATTGTAATTTGGTGATTTCTTAGAAAATATCTCTTACCTAGGTATGTCTTTCATTTCAAGTTATGAACTTATAACTCATTTGAAACATTGACATAATTAGGAAATAATGTCTTGGGCGTTATTACAGTAATCGCCAGCACAACCACATCACTTGTCCAATTATTAACTTTACCATATAAAATATACCATCATCAAAAGACTTGTGAATCCTAATCATAACCGAAATAAAATTGTAACTGTGAATGTAAATTTGTTTGTTGTGATTGTGATGTTATTTTTATATTAAACGTAATGACTAATATTGACAAGCATAGAACGCACAGGGGTCTTCTGTGTGCCAATGCCCACTCGACGATAACCAGCAGGAGCGCCTCCACGGCGGCTCGCACGGCGGTCGTACAACTTATCACAGTAGATCGGCGAGAGGCTTTACGCCACTTGCGTACCCTATGGGCCGAGGGCTGCTACCCGCCCAGCCGCTGGCGATAAGCTTCGGCGAGCCCTTGAGTTGCCAAATCCATTTTTACTCCCCTAATAACACAATTTAATCGTCGGGCACGTACCGTGAGAGGGGCGCGCGAGCGCAACTACCACCAACAGCAGCGAGGCGCTAAGAACGCGCGGCATCTCGACCTGGCCGCAAGGAACGTGTTCACTGCAGAACAACCACCGCCTCGCCTACACGACATGTAACAAACACTGAACCAATGCGCAGCATCAGTAGCTAGGAGGGCGCTATCATCTCGTCAACTATCTAACAAGATTATTCTCAGGTATCGATAAGTGCCCTGATAGCGATATGCCTATAATATCTTGGTAAATTATGCGTTTTCATGTAAAGCCCAGCTTGTGGATATGGTTCTTTTTATGTCTGGAACATATTCACAACAAAATTGTAAAGCATGTATGAAAGTTTTAATTGAAATGACATACAAGACAAACAAAGCGAAGCGCAAGGGCACTACCTACCTTTTCACGAAGTGCTTCGTCGTTTTTTTGAATACTCATAACTTTGGTTTCCAATATACCAGATAGTTCAAACTCTCAGAATATAATGTCAATAATAGACTAACTAAACATACAAAGTTTCAATTGCATAGCTCTGACATTTTAGATTTTATTGATATCTATAATACACCGATTTCGTCACTGACATACTGATGATCATCAAAACTGTTAGGGTACTTTTGAAGTGCTGGAAAGCTGTAATTTGGTATGTACACTAATTTTAGTATAGAAACAAAAATATATAAACCTATTACTTTTGCCCCCCAACCCCCAAAATTGGGGGGTGGATGTTTGTGTGAGACTTTTTATGCTAGAGGTTTTATTTTTGGTATACGGACTTTTTGAAAGCAGATGTACAAGAAATAAAAAATAGTAGAAAAAAAACGATAAAAATACTGAAATAAGCAACTTACAAAAATAAATGAAATCCCACCAAAAACATTTTCATGTTAAATGTTGCCAAGACGACTGCATACTGCATATGGCTTACTTTGTGAAAATTATATCAGCTCTCATGTAGAGCCAGGGTTCTGAATCTACACGCCCTAACTCTACCAACCCCAACTTCACAAACTCTACATCTCAGTAAAAATGTATGGCCTGGCTGTTTTGTTACTTCAGAAACTAAATATTCGCATAACACATTACTTCAGAAACTAGATATTTGCAAACACAAACACTCTTTTTCAAAGTCAGATTTTCAGGTATAATAGTGTTAGTATTAAATGTAAGGTAAACAGTGTGCAAGCTGTTGCCACCATCGTTTTATTAAAATGCAGCAAAATCTAACGCACAACCAACTTCGGTTAGCACCGACTTCAAACAGATTTTAGGTAATAATACACTTTGACTTCGTGCGGTGTCCGTTGTTAATTTCTTCAATTTACAGTTTTTAACACAACACTTCATACAATCCCGGTACAATGCAGTACGAAAACACTTTTCTAAACAAACTTGGAATAGATTATGCACTTGTTATATTTTTAAATACGAGATAAACACAGATACGGTGTTGACAGATTTTTGCAGCCTACCCTCTTTACACGCATAATAATACACACATAATAATACACACAGTAATAGCACACATTATAATACTACTATTTAAATGAATAAAGAATTAGGTATAGGCAATTTATGAAGAACCAGTTTATTTTACGCTTTTAAGTGTTTTTTTGGCAGAGAGTTTTCGTTGCATGTTTTTTGGAAGTCGGTTTTTTTTATAAAAAGTTTTTATTTTTTAGTTTTTAGTGCAAACAATCGTAGGTACGGTAGTAAGTTAAACTATTTCATCATCAAAAATACAAATTAAGGTCTATACGTACGTGTAATATTAAAATAATCCTGCAATCCCTAACTGTTGAAGAGTTTAACCGTCTATCATCAGCTCACCTAAATAACTTGAAAGTATACGACTGAAGGTCTTTAGATACGTATGAAACTGAAGGAATTATTCTCCAACTCCTAAACGTTGAGGAGTTGTACCTTCCACCTTCCGTCATCAGCTTACCTAAATAATTTGAAAGAATACGACTAAAGGTAACATATATACATATGAAATTTAAAGATTTATCCTCCAACTCCTAACCGTTAAGGAGTTGTACCTTACATCATCAGCTCATCATCATAAAATGATGACTACCACACGCAAATACCGGTGTAACTTCAGAAAATATACGAAAAACATAGTATGTGCCTATAAAAAATGAGGGTTTCCCTCGATTTCCCTGGGATCTCATCATCAGATCCTGATATGCTGGCAATGGGACCACCTCGGGAGCATACCCTTTCGAATACAAAAAAAAATCAAAATCGGTCCACAATTGACGGAGTAATCGGTGAACATACATAAAAAAAAATACATACAGTGGAACATAGAACCTCCTCCTTTTTGGAAGTCGGTTAAAAAAAACAGTGATAACGTTGAAGGTTTGAGTCTATTAAACATAGAAATCATTCAAGGTGTACATCTACTTACATTCAGTTGCAAAATCTACTGTTAAACATAATTCGTGACTGGATTAAGAGGCTAGAGTTGCAGTTGAACGAACCAAAAAAGGTTAAACGATAAGCATCGCTGACTAGGCCGACCAGTCACCCCAAGCAGCACCCGTTCACGAGTATGACGCATGGACCAGCCATCGTCTCCTTCGCCATATCAGAGGGAAAGACCCGCCCCACGACGACACCGCAAGCAATGACATTTTAGTGAGCATGACAAACCATAATCGAGATACTGATAAATATCACTACTAATTAAATTAACATAATAATCGTCACGCATAGTGTTGTTGACAGGTTTTTTAATTGATATATTATTGTGCGTATTATTTTTGGTTTAGCAATGACTTCAAACAGATTTTAGGTACCTAGCACACATTTTGATAGTGCTTTATTTATAACTAGCTGTGCCTGCGACTTCGTTCGCGCGTGCTTAGATTCAAATTCAAATCTTTTTTCTCAATCTTATCTTCCAATCATTTTTCTGAATTTATAGAGAAACAAAACAAAGTTATTTTAAGAAAATCTGTGTGTACGTGTGAGTTTGTAATATAAGAAAATTAATTACAGAATTTCTTCATAAACAATATTGCTTGTTTTTTCATTTGTGTCAGTGAGTATAGACAGGCTTTGCGCACTGCTTACACGTGACAAAGCTACATAAAGCTGGCCATGAGAGAAATAGGACTTTCGCCGATCTACACCAACACGACTCATAGTCTGTCCCTGGGCTAAACTCACACTTAATGGGAACTGCACACGTTTAAATCTATACGGATAGATTTTTGGGATGAGCGGTATTTGTGGAATGCAACCACGCTGTCCTGCACCACATCCAGTCAACATTTGTGACTCTATCACGTTACGTTGGACCGATATAACTTTTAAATGTATTGTGTGCTGTTACACAATTTTGGTGGACTCAATTTTTTCATTAAAATTATAGGCACTCCAACTTTTAATTTGATAATATTATGTGAGGGAAAACCAGTTGCGGGACAAAGAATTTAAAAAACTCAACTGGATACGTCATAGCTTCATCTTTGTCGACAACACTGTTAATATCAGTGTACTCAACTTGTGACCCTTAAACCTGTTCCAAAATAATATTATTTATTTCTATCACTTCTTGGTTTCGAGGTGATAAAGTGCTCGCTCACAAAACTAAGAATCTTCCTGAGTTGTGATATTAGTAAGATTTCCATAAACTGATAATATGAGTCATTCAAGTGAAGTTACAACCTCGCTTAAATCGTCTCGCAGTGAGATCAGCCCTTCTTCTTTCTGATATCTACCGTCATCTATTTAAGGTTTATAGAATCTTTATTCTCATAAGAACAATTTAGTTCACTTACTTGAGAAAACAATGTCTTTAAGTTACATTTAGTGTCATCTTGTGACGAAGCATGCATATACTATACATATTACAAAACATAAATACACAGATAGGTACAACATAAAAAGGTGAAGTAATCAGAAACAAAATATAACAACAACAAAAAATTGCTAAACAAAAATAAACAGCATATAACTATATTAAGTAGATATAAATTATTCATTCGTTTTGTTGAAACAATTGGAACGAAAACACAACGACTGGCCAGCCAATATCACTATTTGAAAAGCAAATCGGAAAAATATTTGACGTTTTGGTTTCCTCCTCTGTGCACTCTCATATTAACAGTGAGTTTTGGTTTTGAAATATGAGGCCAAAGGGTTGAACTCTTGAGACACGCATTTATTTTGTCAGTTCGGGTCCCCCGTGGTATTACGGGGGGAGTCAGCCTAAAATCACCACAAAACAAAACTGTAATTCCACCGATGGCCCGATCACTTTGGCGAATGTCCCTCAACATCCTGTCTACATCCTCAACTGCCTTGCGATGTGCCACGATACACTCATCCCATGCAATTAAATGACAGTCACGTAGAACTCTCACTTTGTCACTATTTTGAGACACATCACAAACAGGTTGTTCTGTTAATTCTAATTGTAAGGCAATTTTAAAATATCGTGTGTGTAGTTTTATCACCAGGCAACAGTGTCAAAGGATGCAACAGCAAGTGCTATTTTACCATCTGGTCGTAATCGTGTGAGAATAACTTTTGTGAGAATTTCTTTCTCAGTGCCTCTAGAAAAAGCATTTCACCCAAAGAATTATTAGCACTGTTACAAATACGATGGAAAATACTCCTTTGTTTGTCCTTTCGTCGGAATACCATCGCGAAGAGTATGTAAAAGCTTCTTAGAATCGTAATTACTTTCAGATGAGTACTCCCGATTACTACACTCTTCGTTAGAAATGGCTTCGGGTAACCCTTAATAAGATTAAGAATTTCCACCAATAGACAAAATCATGTTTTGAATTTCATTTAAACAGCGATTAGAAATAATTTCCCGTTGTTGATGGTTCAATTCGCTTATAGAAATATTTCGATGCATATCGCGAATGTGATCTTCGGTTAAATTGTTTTGTTATTTTTGTCACAATTGGACAGCATCTGAAAGTCACTGACGTATGCCTCATTGAGAGCGTCATCCCAATGTTGGTTGTTATCGAGCAGATGTCGTGCTCGGCAAGCAGCTTGAAACGATGGGTGTTGCGGGTCATCGACTTTTTCAAAGCTTCGAATAAAGTAGGCCATTGTATACCGATAACACTCGGCATTGCTTGGGTGCACTGTTGTACTCTTCCGATGACGTGTTTTTTTAAAAACTTCAGGAACACCCTCTACTGGAGTGCCACTTTTTCTACGGTTAAACCTTCCTTTTTGTATGTAAAGTACGCTGGCGCTTTATCACAGAGCAAAGTGTTGGTAAAATCATCAGTCTAACATAGCACAGAAGACATAGAATGCCAATAAAGTGATCTGTCGAGGATTTCCTAATAGCTCAATCGCATGTATTCAAATATATACGCTGGCCTCCTTCCAGGTTACAGCGAAATGCGTCACAGGTGGGTGTCTTTCGTTGATAGGGAAACTGAGTATACGCCACACAGCTTTGGATGAACTTATGTAGCGGCCAGACTGAAATCTTGTTACTTAGTCACATTCATTTCGTAAAGCAATAGTATGGAGAGTATGGTAATACCCATCTATTATTATCAACCATCGTCGGATTTGGCCACGTAATCTAATTTCTGCAGCAAATACTCCTTGTTGCTGAGAACGTTGGCGGTACTTGGGGTAGACATTCTCGCCTGTTATAGTTTGATGAATCATGGCTTTTGGGTACCGTTTCATACACTGACTGTTCTGCATGCACGGAGAGTTGGTATTTAATCACAGCATGGACCATGAACTATTTGCTCCTATAGATATGTTTTATTACACTTTGACAGGTAGTCAATAGATGGCGCTGGCTTTAAACTCTAGACCCGATATTTAAGTTATTCTATGGCAAGGAGACGTTGATAAACACAACGCATGCGCCTGTCCAGTAGTATTTGCGTGAAAGCCGAACAACAGACAGACAGACAAAAATGTATATCTTATATTCCGATCTTCAAAATAAATTATAGTCTATATGTTGCCGAGAATTGATAGCTATATAATAAAAAAAGTGTCATTACAATCCATTCAGTAGTTTTTGCGTGAAAGCCGGACCATCGACAGACAGACAAAAAATTAAAAATATTTTTTTTGGCTTGTGTGGCTTATATGAATACCCCTAGTTGTATTTTTTTTTATTCAATGTAAGTACAGAATTGAACTCTTTTACAGTTTTATTATATGTTTAGATAGATATTATTGTAGAGTTTCATTAAAATCCATTCAGTAGTTTTTACGTGAAAGAGTAACAAACATCCATTCATCCATGCTTACAAACTTTCGCGTTTAGATTATTTGTTGAATATTTAAGTCTTCAATGAAAAAGTGAAATCTTTTTAATCAGTTTGACAGATTTGTTTATTCGTTGTCAAGACTCCCGGCGTATTTAACGCGCATGCGTATGTCGAGTGAACCGCCAGACTTCTATGCAACCGTTCATCCCCCCTTTAAACCCCCTTACAACCCTTTTTCGCATTAAAAAGTAGCCTATGTGTTATTCTGATGTATAAGCTATATTACTGTAAAGTTTCATCCAAATCCGTTCAGCAGTTTTTGCGTGAAAGAGTAACAAACATCCCTCCATCTTCACATCCATACTTACAAACTTTCGCGTTTATAATATTAGTAGGATATAAATAATTGACTGCACGGTTGGCCAAGTGGTTTAGGCGGTCGCCACGCCGCTTGCCAATTCGCTAAGTGTTGTGGGTTCAAATCCTACACAGGACAACACTTTGTGTGATCCACAAATTGTTGTTCTGAGTTTGGGTGTTAATTGTGTCCGTTTCATGTATATCTGTAAAGTCCCCCGCGACACAGGATGTTTATTCCTACTGCGGGAGTTGTCTTTAAAAAGAAAAAACATTCCTATTTTCCTTTTCCTTAGAAATTAGGTATTGACAAGAATTGTCATATAGTAATTTAAGTAGTGCCATTTTATTTTACGCTTTTTAGTGTTTCTAGGCAGGGAGTTTTCTTTTAATGTTTTTTAAGTCTGTTTAATTATTTTCTTTAAGTTTTTCAGTTGTTTTTTTTTTAAACTGTATTTCATATAGCATAACAAGTAGATTAATGCTATGAGAAAATAAAAAGCTTAAACCGTAAATTTAAAATGACGGTTTAAGCTTTTTATTTTTGCTCATAGCATTTAACATCCCTCGTAACATTTCATGAACGACACGACACGAACTAAGTACTTAGCACTAAAGCAGCAAGAATAACTTTCCCAGGGACATAAGGATGCGTCAAATCGAAGGCAGTTGTATAATGATCGTGAAGGAAATGTTACTCGCTCATAGGCAGCCCACTAAACAACAATTTGACCGAAGGACTGAGAACTATTGAACACACAGGAGGCTAAGGCTAGAGCAATGTCAAACATTGACATCAAATTTTTGAAAGAGAAATGGGAATTCACTTGTATATCTTGAAATTTAAATTCGAAACTGTCTACAAACAGCAGCAGCAATTAGAAACGCCTTTGAAAAACTCGAACTTTAAGACAAAAATATGACAACTTGAGAAACCTTTTAAGGAGCGAGAATTGGTATTTTGTGCTACAACCGTCGTCGTAGTATAGTCGCTATAACGTCGAGTATAACGAGTCGAGATATTTATTATTATTATCATAATTTGTTTTATGCTTTTCAAAGATATATGATGTTGAAGAAAACGACCATGGTAGTAAATACTTTTGTTACCAAGGGCAGCGCATTGTACATTTTAATCCCTTCGTATTCTATGATATCTTGCGTAGTTAGTTCAAGGTGGACGTGCTACTAGGTAACGTCATATTATTTATATGCTTCGATACATGTATGGGCCAGCTCGACCAAAATGATACCACAGCCTCACGAATAACCGGTGTTAATTTATACTTCGTTAGTTTTTCAGCGAGTGACTCCGGTAACCAAAGGCAGCGCACTTGTGTCTCTTGAGCTGAAGGTGCTCATGGCCGAGAACTCGTTTGCGCCCGTTGCCATAGAATAAAAATTTCATTATCCACGCTAGGGTCGACTTCGACGACTTTACTCCACTTACTATTGTTAATCTACCGAGATACTGATTTAAATACTATTAACACATATTTATTATGCAAGATAAGATATTGGACAAAAGATAAAAGCGCTCTGAACGAGACCGGCAGTCCAGTCAGATCAGTCCAGTTGATTCGACATGAGGACGCAAGCAGCATTGCTGATAGCAGCGGCCGCGCTGGTGGTGCGCGCCGACCGCTACCACCCCGCGGACCGGGCGGGGCGCGCCGCCGCCGCCGCCAACCGCGCCGAGACCAGTCCCACGTTTTGGATGAACCAAGCCCAAGCTGCAATCACAGAGAATAGGGAACGCACTGTACCTAAGAACAAGGCGCGCAACGTTGTTATGTTCCTGGGCGACGGCATGTCCGTGCCGACCGTCACTGCCGCTCGTATTTTGTTCGGACAGCTAAAGAATGCCACCGGAGAGGAGTCACAGATGTCTTTCGAGACCTTTCCCTCAACAGGCTTGGTCAAGGTGAGTGATATCTAATATTTAAATTATGTTCCGTAGTTATTTAACTATGTGTTTTGTCGGTCACCAGCGAGTTCGCAACCGTTTAAGTGGCACCCGTGTCGTAAACGTGTAGCAGGTTATTATATCTAAATGAATGTTCCGGGTTCCGGCCTCTACCGCCGGTAAAAATAAATGTGGATTTTATGATGTACTAGCTAAGCCCCGCGGTGTTAGTAACGCTGCGGGGCGAAGCTAGTCTAAAAAAGATATTATCAACTATCTGTTGGTAAAAGTCCCGTCAAAATTGGCCCAGTCGTCCCGAGAATAGCCTGAACAAAGAGACAGACACAAAAATGTATAATCGATTTTTGTATGAATGTACCGCATTTAGTGAAAAGCTGTTAATTTGAAATCACAAACAAACCCAATTAGATTTATTTGTATAAAGCGTATTGGTTACCATAAAAAGGTAAGGTTATAGTGAGCCAAGAGCCAATTTGATCTCAAAAGATAGACATATTTAGATTTTTTAAAAGGAAATGCTTGTTTCATACATTTTTTTGTGAAACTTGAACCGTTTACGTAGCGCACGCAATGGAAGCTCTCAAAAGGAATATTTTCCCCCGTTTTTGCAACATATTTTATAGATACCCCGCTCTTTTTAGTTGTGGTGTGATGATAATATATAGCCTTCGTCGATAACTGGACTATCTAACACTTAAAGAATTGTTCGAATCGAACCAGTTCTTCCTGAGATTAGTGCGTTCAATCAAACAAACAAACTCTTCAGCTTTATAATATTTCTATAGATTCCAAAGTGTGAACAGAATCTAATAAGTATATATAAACTGAATCTCTGAAACGGCTCCAACGATTTTCAAGAAATTTTGTATGCAGGGGTTTCGGGGGCGGTAAATCGATCTAGGTAGGATTCATTTTTTCCAAAAAAAATACAGAGCAAAGCGGTCATCCAGGTATTAATACTTTATATCAAGTAACAGAATATTGGCCTTGGCCAGTGAATGTTTGGACTTAATATCTCGGTGGGGTGGGCGTAATCGGTTGACGTTTGCACCAAACAAAACCTTCCAGCTACTTCTGAAAGGTAACCTCAAATCACCGCCTTGTATTAAATTTGAAAATATTACTATTAAAAATAAAACCTCGGTTTGTTATTTAGGATTGGTTTTAGAAAGAAATTTTTCATTTATTGAACATATTAGAACAGTTAATGAAAAGTCTAAAAAGAGTTTCTTTGCACTGACGAGGATATCAACTGCGACATGGGGTCTGTCATATAATACACTAAAGATCATATATGGAGCTACTTATTTGGGTTCTATTTGCTATGGTGCTCCTGTATGGGCAGATAGGGCGACTGTAGGTGCTGTCCGTCGCAAACTGTTACAAGGCCAACGACCTGCATTGATTTTCTTGTGCAAGGCATATAGGACGGTTAGCACTGAGGCTTTACCGGTGTTGGCAGGTGTTCTTCCGGTCGATCTCGAGGTGCAAAGACGTGCAGCCATGTACTATTCCACACTACAAAACATGGAATGCGATTTTTTGGGCATACGAGACCGCGGTAAAATCATAAGATTGTTTCAACAAAAAACCAATGTCTATAACGACCTCTTGGATGAATGGCAGAAACGATGGGACGAATCATCTAAGGGGCGCCACCTTTACCAGTTCTTTCCATCTGTTCGCGAAAGGTTGTCAAGGACATGGCTCGAGGTAGATCACTGTGTCGCTCAATTTCTTACAGGCCACGGTAACTTTAAGAGCAAACTATACTCATTTAAATTAGTCGATTCACCATTGTGTCAATGCTCAACACCTGATTCTAGCTGTGAACAGTCGGCTCATCATATCCTCTGGGAATGTAGTCTTTGGTACAATGAACGTAACATGATGCTAAATAGCTTACAAATGACGTCTGGGGTAGTATATTATGGGGATCTTGTGTCAACTGCGGTGAATTTCCGTGCGTTTAAGCGATTCTGCCATACATACTATAGAAATCAAATATAGCTCACTTAGGACCCATAATATTTTTATCCGTGGTGCTTCCCGGTTTGAAAAAGGCGTCTGCCTATTTTGACTCCATTTTGTCTCCCGCTTTGCTAAGGAGGGAAGTGGACTTATTATATTTCCAACTCCTCCAGTTTTCTTCTGATTAATTTCGTTGCGGGTTCCAAGACAGTTAAATTTTTCCTGGGACTTCCCGAGTGTCATAACTCGGTGTTTTCGTGGGTCACCGCTGTTGATCCTGGTGTACAGGAGTTACAGTGGTGGGCGTGTGGGCGGGATTAGTCCCATTAAAAAAGTAACAGAATAAACTTAAAAAAATGTGAAATACTCGATGAGGCTTCTAATCGTTTCGGGCCCGATTTGGAATAGGACAGATTGCGCCTAGTGTCTAGTTATGTTACCTATTATATGGAAAGCGTACGTTTATTGTAGTCTTTTTTATTTAATTTTTACTCGACAGACCTCACGTCAAATATCGATGTAAGTTTGACTGGTGATCTCCTTATTACAGACATACTGCGTCAACAGTCAGATCCCAGATTCCGCATGCACAGCCACTTCATATCTGTGCGGAATCAAAACAAACCAAGGCATGTTGGGCGTAAGCGCCGCCGTGCCCCGTCGCGACTGCGTCGGAGGCAGGAACACAGCTAACCAAGTGGAGTCTATCGCTGAATGGGCGCTTGCAGACGGAAGAGATGCCGGTTAGAATCACGTCGTTCATTTCAATGTTTCAAATCAAAAATTAAGTGTTTCTGAGTGTGATTGTGTACACGACTGAAGAAATGGTTTTCTTGCTGTACCTGCAATCATATTTCCTTCACATTGTTTATATTGGGTGCAAAATGATATGAACGTGTTGTATAGGAGTGTGGAGTAGGAGTACGTGAGTAATGAAAGAAGAATGTGTAACGTGTGTAGGTATCGTGACGACGACCCGCGTGACGCACGCCTCGCCAGCCGGCACCTTCGCCAAGAGCGCGGAGCGCAACTGGGAGACCGACGCGGACGTCAAGGCGGCCAACTATAACACCGCCGACTGCCCCGACATCGCGCATCAGCTCGTACACATGCACCCTGGCAACAAATTTAAGGTTTGTATCAGTAGCCACAGGTGAAAATGTTCTTACATACGCACAAATTCATAAAAACACTGAACTAGTGATGTAAGGGTCGGAAAGCATAAGCTCTATTACTGTTGGGTGAGTTTACAGCAGAAATACTTACCTCTAAATGTTGAAATAACTCCCAAAATTTTTAAGATAATAACATGCCAACCAACCCTTTGACTGGTCTGGTGGTCAGGAAGGTGATAAAACAAAAACTGCTGAGTGTGATCTGGGAACGCCATCACAAAACTACATAGTTACTTCATTTCTATTTATTCATCTACTATTATGCAATAATAATATGACATTTTCCCAGTGTCTCAGTCCTAAGTAAAGCTTTTGCTTGTTAGTGGAAACGCCCTTTCCCGGGTTATATTAAGATGCAACCATTCAATACATACATACAATCGTGTTCATTTAGTAAAGGTCTAGTGAAAAAGTTATGTGATGTATATGGGACATTTACTTATGTTAGCCATTGTCCTCATTGAGTATTAAGGTGATGCAACGTCATAGAAATCGTAATTTTGGTCGGCACAAAGGTACACATTACATTAAAAATATATTTTGTGTGTTTTAGGTAGTTTTAGGTGGCGGCAGGCGTGTTTTTTTGCCCACAAATGTTAACGACGAAGAAGGAGTAGCAGGCCGTCGGACAGATGATCGTAATCTGATAGAAGAGTGGGTACAGGACAAAGTGAATCGCAACGTCTCACACAGGTATATTTGGAGTCGTGAAGAGCTTCTAAATGTCAATAATAACTTGCCCGAGTACTTGTTGGGCCTATTCGAGAGTAACCACCTTATGTATAACCTTGAGGCGAATAAAGTGACCGAGCCAACACTTGCCGAACTCACGGAGACTGCCATTAAAATGTTGAGTCGCAATGAGAAGGGATTCTTCTTGTTCGTCGAGGGTGGTCGCATTGACCACGCCCATCACGACAACCGTGCGAAATTGGCACTGGACGAGACATTAGAGATGGAAAAGGCCGTGTCTGTCGCTATAGAGATGTTGTCCGAAGAGGACTCACTGGTGGTAGTGACGGCGGACCACGCGCACGTCATGACCATGAACGGATACTCTCCTCGAGGCCACGACATCCTTGGTCCCTCGAGAGACGTCGACGAAGACAATGTGCCGTACATGACACTGTCATATGCTAACGGACCAGGTTTTCGTCCCCATGTAAATGGAATTCGACCTGACGTCACCGCAGAACCCACCTTCAGTAAGTATCTGTCTGACATATTTACTTATGTACATGAGGACATGATTATTTCACCGGCATTTATTTTTAAAAACCTACCTTTGTTTATTAGACGCAGTTAGGTGGCGTTCGCATGTAGACGCGCCATTGGACTCGGAAACACACGGAGGTGACGACGTGGCTGTATATGCTTGGGGATGTCATCACTCCCTGTTCGTGGGAGCATACGAGCAATCCCACATCCCGCACCGCATGGCATACGCAGCGTGCATCGGCCCCGGCCAGCGCGCCTGTAACGGCGCCGCTCACCTCGGCCACGCGTCGCTCGCGCTC
This sequence comes from Diaphora mendica, assembly GCA_949125395.1. NCBI lineage: Eukaryota > Metazoa > Arthropoda > Insecta > Lepidoptera > Erebidae > Diaphora > Diaphora mendica. The sequence goes on along the minus strand of CASBMC010000033.1, from coordinate 28,172 downwards.
GCTCTCTTAAGCGCCATAGTTGCGATGTGCTCTGCCCTTCAAACGTAGACTCTATTTCATACTTTCTGGCATTAAAATTAGGTGCTAACGTACGGTGATGATTCGTCGGGCCCATGATTTGTGTTCACGCTGTGACTTAACAAGCTTGATATTTTTTATAACATAAAATTATTTGTGTCACTACCTTTCTTAAAATTGTGATAGTATGTTGTGATAGTATAAAGTTATGTTTCATGAAGAACATTGACTAATTAGGTATTCAAATAATTTAATAAATATTTAAGAATATAATATAAAAATGACATTGATTATTTAGTGTTATTATCCTATTGTTACCTATTGTTGTACTTCCAAGTAGACCATTAAGGAGCAACGGCACGCCAGGGAAGCAAGCGCGTGGCGACAGCAGCCATTGGACGTCGATTCCCATCTGTTGTCGGTGAATCGTTTAAGTCAGGGTCAATAAGTAAATAAGTGTCTTGAAAAGGTAAAATGACTAAAAAACACTTTTTACCGCCACATCACACTGTGATAGGTAACCATCCAGGGATTTATCGCTCGGCACGCGTTCACGCGGCAATAGTCACTTTGAAACCCAGGTACTTTGAAACTCAGATAATGACTGATGAACAGAACTCGTATATCTTTAGAACATTACGCATGCTTCTGTCAAACTTGTGTGAACATGGTGTAGGTGTCGCAGGTATATTGTCAAAGCCGTGATATTACGATTTCACTAGTGATATTACATATAATTAAACGAGTTAATTTAACTTTTTTATTTTGCTAAACAGCGCCTAGAAGAATATAACGTAACCAAACCAAGGTTAGGTTATTTTTTTTTTCTGTTTATTTTCATCTCTTTCTTTTCTCTTTCCTTTTTTTTTAAAGATAACTCCCGCACTAGGAATAAATACCGTTGCGCGGGGGACTTTACAAACATACATGAAACGGACACAAAGAACACCAAGACTCATAACAACAATTTGTGGATCACACAAAGTGTTGTCCTACATGGGATTTGAACCCACGATACTTGGCGAAGTAGGAAACGGCGTGGTGACCGTTAAACCACTAGGCCAAATGTGCAGTCGGCTAGCTCCACCCCTTCTCTTACTACTTAGCTTAACTGGTGTACGCACGCTATTGTAATATAATAAGAAATACAAGTGGAAAATAACAATTTATTCCTTTTATTTAAACCAACCATAATTACATGGCGCAGTCGGTACAGAAGGACGCACACGAAGCCGTTTCAATAATAAAATAATATCAAGGTACATATAAACCACATGGTCGCATGGCCGCATGGTCGCTTTCAAATCAAGAAGTCAAAGAGTCAGAGAGTCAAAGAGTCAAAGTAGGTTAGGTTAGATTTCTTTTTTTTCTTTGTCAAAGAGTCAAAGTACATAAGGTAAGGTTAGGTTTCTTTTTTTCTTTGTCAAAACGTCAAAGAGTCAAAGTAGGTTAGGTTAGGTTAGGTTAGAATAGAATAGAATAGAATAGAAAACTCTTTATTTGCACACCATATTACAGAGTTAAATAAGTACATAATACATAATATGTCCGAAGTGTAGTGTACAAAGGGCGGCCTTATTGCCAAAAGCAATCTCTTCCAGGCAACCTTAGGATGGATCAAATGTTCCAGAGAGACAGTAGTAGTTGACGTACATTGAGTTTGAAGAAATTATTTACATCCATACACACATATATTTATAAATGTATATATATAAACATACACACATAGTTATAAAATACATACTTTTACATACTAATAGATAAACATACATACATACATATACTATAAGCATAACTATAATTTAAGAGAAAGAAAAGACTCAAATCATACCCTAACGCGTGACTGACTGAATTATGATGCGTAATATTCGTGAACCATCTTCTTGAATCCACTTATTGTTTGCGCTTGCCTAATGTTTATGGGCAACGCATTCCATAAGCGTACAGCTTGGACAGTGAAAGACTGATCATAAAACTTCGTGGAATGCTGAGGCATCTCCAGTACCAAATTTTCGGATGACCTTAGACATTTTACATGTGTGTCATTAAGGAACTTGAATCGTTCTTTGAGGTAAAAGGGAGCTCTAGGATTGAACAAGATGTTATATAGAAAAGTGAGAATATGAGTATTCCGGCGAGAGCGAATCGGAAGCCACTTGAGCAGTTGACGAAATTCGGAGACGTGATCATATTTTCGCAGGCCAAATACAAATCGTATACAGAGATTTTGTAGTCGCTCAAGTTTATCAAGTTGTGCTTCAGTGAGATCTAGATAGCTGACATCGGCATAGTCGAGAATTGGGAGGAGAAGTGCTTGTGCAAGTGCAGCCCTAGTTGCAGTCGGCAGAAAGTTACGCAGTCTTCGGAGAGATCCGACAGAAGCAAATATCTTACGACTGACTTCTTGTATCTGTGGGCCCCAAGATAGAGTACTATCGATGTATGTACCTAAATTTTTGACACTAGTACTTATATCGAGGTTGGTGCCATCGAATTGTATTTGAGGTAGTTGTGTCCAGTTAATTCTTGAGACCATCCCAGGACTGCCAACAACACACACCTGGGTCTTTGCTGGATTAACCTTGAGGCCATAATTATGACTCCATTCTCCAATGCGGCGTAAGTCAGCATTAATTGTGTTGAAAGCTTCTGGTAACAAGTTAATCTTAGCTTGTGTATATATTTGTAGATCATCTGCATAAAGATGGTAGAAGGAACTTAATTGGTTAGAGATTGAGTTTATAAAAACAGCGAAGAGTAAAGGAGATAGCACGCCACCCTGTGGTACACCAGCAGATATACTGCACCAAGAGGACTTTGAGTCTTCAATGCAAATACGCTGCCGGCGACCAGACAGGTAACTATGAAACCAATCAATTGTCCTTGGAGATATGTTAAGAGACCGTAGTATACCGAGCAGAATGTGAAAATCAACAGTATTAAAAGCGTTGCTAAAATCGAGCAAAGTGAGTACTGTGATCATTCCACTATCCATGCCAAGTCTAATACTATCCGTGATGTGTACCAACGCAGACGTCGTGCTGTGACCAGAGCGAAAGCCGGATTGGAAGGGGTTCAGTAAGAAATTTTTGGAAAGGAAGTTATTCAGTTGAGAGTGGATGAGACGTTCGAGCACTTTGGATAGGAAAGGTAAAATGGATATGGGCCGGTAGTCAGAAAATGAAGAGGGTTTAGCTTTTTTAGGTAAAGGGATTAGTTGAGCATCTTTCCAAGCAGTTGGAAAAACACCACTTGACATGGAGTGGTTTAGGATATTGCATAGGATAGGTAGGATCTCGTCAAGGATGGGAAGAATCATGTTTCGACTGATACAATCACTTCCGACTGCATTGGATGAGATCGATAAAATGGTCATCCGAACATCACAAGCGAACAATTGATTAAAGACAAAAGGTGAATAGTTGGGTGTTGGGGTAGAAGAAATATTTCTTAGAGTATTAGCTTTAGTGTTGTCATTAATATCAGACGAGGAAGAGAAATGTTTATTGAGTAAATCAATGTTTAAATTATTAGGAATAGAATCATGGCGCGACTTCCCAACTCCCAATGTTCTTAGAAATTTCCAGACTCTTGCTGGATCTCCGTTTTCTACGGAAGAGTGGATATGTTGGCGTTGTGCATTTCTACACATCTTGTTGCAGAGATTTCTCATATATACATATTTTTCAAGGTTAGCATCCGTTGGTCGACGCTTATATTTGCTTCTCGCCAAACATTTTTTGGACATAGTCTGTTTTATCTCCTCAGTAAGCCATGGAGCCGGTAAATGTTTAATTTTTATCGAGCGCAGGGGAGCGTGAACGTTGTATAGTTGTATCATATTGTTGGTGAGCATTTCGACTTTTTCATTGACACATTGCGAATTTAATAAAGCAGACCAGTTGATGTTACGCGCATCTTCTTTAAGTTTAGCGAGATTCATTCCGCTAAAATTGCGTTGCACAAGAATTCTCGGCTTTGCCTTGGGGGGACGGATAGCATAAGAGAGAAATATCAAGTCATGATAAGAAAATGCATCAGCTGAGTACTGACCATGGCTAATAACATGACTGGAAGAAGAGACAAGAATAAGGTCAAGAAGAGAGGGAGTGCAGTTAGGAAAGTGATGTGTAGCATTAAGTGTTAATAAGGATAAGTTGTTACAGTCCACTACTCTGCGTAGTGAAGAAGACCGATTGTCATTTTTTAATAGGCAAGTATTGAAGTCGCCCATTAATAATGTGTGGCTATAAGAGGGAGATAGTTGTTCTAGTAATTTTTCGAAAGAGGAAAAGTAATTGGTACGTAGTGAAGGTGAGTAGTAAACGCCGAGTAAAATTTTCGTATGATTAATATCTAATTCTATGAAGAGATGCTCACCCGCGTCCGGTGGTGGGGGTTGTGAGGACATACTTACAATGGTGAAGGGAATATGTTGTCGTAGATATATTCCAACACCACCTCCACCACCAATCGCACGATCATTTCTTATGAGATGGAAACCTGGAAGACTATATGATGTTGATGATAAGCAAGGTTTTAACCATGTCTCTGAGATCAAAATGGCGTGTATGTTTTTACAATTGAAGGTAGCCAGCATATCAGGGAAATGAGCTGGAATACTCTGGGCATTTATATGGACTACATTAAAATTCCGCGAAGCATCAGAAAACTGGTACTGAAGATTCTCTTGGAGTGAGGGTATACTAACAAAACTAGTATTAAGGCTGTTTGTGGAGTAAAAACTGTCGTTATCACTATTGTCTAAGTCAGACATTGACATATACTAAAAAAATAAATAAAAACACAAATATAAATAAATAAATAATATAAATAAGAAAAGACAAAAACCTATAAATTAGCAGATAAATATATATATATATATCCAAGTATATACAAATCACCTCTTGATCCACCCGCCAGTCGTGTGTTTTACATTTCTATACAGAGAGATACATACTTAACTATTATTAAAATAAAATGAACAGAAAATAGAAAAAAAAAAAAACAAATGCTATTAAAGAAACTGTTACAAAGCACATATGAAAATAAAATAAAATTACATAATTAACAGTAAAACGTCACAAGCATCTGGGCGAACTACGCGTGCAAAAACACTTCGTTTCAAACTATAAAATGTTGATGCGAAATAAAAGTGTTTGAGAAGAACTGGAACGCAATTTTGACAGACAAACTAATTGAATATTTTTCTAAAAGTGAGGTAAATTAAATTCATAAAAGCTATGTAGTTTAAAGTTGGGAAAGTGAATTCATAAATACATATTAATATTAGTGGAGAGGGTACATTGAATTGGTTCTCACCCAGACACTGCAACGCCATACCGAATGTAAACAAACCGCACAGATGCACTTATTTTTTGGAACCGGCAGCCGCTCTTCGCTGTTTGGGAGCCTGGCTCTTAGCAGTAACGGGCTTGTCAGCAACAAGTGGTCTTATCTGGTCGAGATCTGCCGCAGAAGTAATACGACAGCGTGAGCCGTCAGGACCCAGAACAAAAACGGAACCTTCTTTGGTCCAACATTTCGTGATTCCAAATACCTCACGTGCTGCCATGAAAGCAGAGTGTCGCGACCGGGTCAGGAACTCTGAAAGCGTCACACCGGTGGTTAGGTTCTTTTTTTCTTTGTCAAAAAGTCAAAATGTGAAAGAGTCAAAGAGTTGAAAAGTCAAAGAGTCAAGGAGTCAAATAGTCACAGAGTCAAAGAGTCAAAGAGTCAAAGAGTCAAAGAGTCAAAGAGTCAAAGAGTCAAAGAGTCAAAGAGTCAAAGATACAAAGAGTCAAAGAGTCAAAGATTCAAAGAGTCAAAGAGTCAAAGATTCAAAAAGTCAAAGAGTCAAAGAGTCAAAGAGTCAAAGAGTCAAAGAGTCAAAGAGTCAAAGAGTCAAAGAGTCAAAGAGTCAAAGAGTCAAAGAGTCAAAGAGTCAAAGAGTCAAAGAGTCAAAGAGTCAAAGAGTCAAAGAGTCAAAGAGTCAAAGAGTCAAAGAATCAAAGAGTCAAAGAGTCAAAGAGACACAGAGTCAAAGAGTCAGAGAGTCAAAGAGTCAAAGTAGGTTAGGTTAGATTTCTTTTTTTCTTTGTCAAAGAGTCAATGTAGATAAGGTAAGGTTAGGTTGCTTTTTTTCTTTGTCAAAACGTCAAAGTAGGTTAGGTTAGGTTTCCTTTTTTTCTTTGTCAAAGAGTCAAAGTAAGTTAGGTTAGGTTTCTTTTTTTCTTTGTCAAAAAGTCAAAGAGTAAAAGAGTCAAAGAGTCAAAGAGTCAAAGAGTCAAAGAGTCAAAGAGTCAAAGAGTCAAAGAGTCAAAGAGTCAAAGAGTCAAAGAGTCAAAGAGTCAAAGAGTCAAAGAGTCAAAGAGTCAAAGAGTCAAAGCGTCAAAGAGTCAAAGAGTCAAAGAGTCAAAGAGTCAAAGAGTCAAAGAGTCAAAGAGTCAAAGAGTCAAAGAGTCAAAGAATCAAAGAGTCAAAGAGTCAAAGAGACATAGAGTCAAAGAGTCAGAGAGTCAAAGTAGGTGTTTACGACCGAAATAGTTTATAATTTAGAACAAACATGTTTATATCATGTGTCGACAGATGGCATTGTACTATTCTTCTGAGTCGCGCTATTGTTTGTATACTTGCTGTAGTATAAGATGTTTTAATATGTTTTATAATAAATGCTAGACTGCTACATAAGCTTTACTAGTTAGATCAGATTACAGTTGTGGTTTCATTTCTCGGACCCCTCTAGTATATCTTTATAGGTCAACCAGGTCATAATTACGCTTGTCGTAACATTGGTCCTATCGAGCCGGATAAACAAACGGCTAGTTCAACGGTCTTGTCGGAAGACCGTCAATCGTTCCTGCAGTGGATCGCTGCGCAAGGGTGCGATACAACAAGTGGCCCTGTGGCGCGTTTGGGGCTTTACTACAAGCTCAACGACGTCAAGTAGCCGAAATACGCCTTATAGAGGGCGCCACTCGTCGCACCACCTCGAGCAAGTTGGCGATTGAAGAGTGTGTTGCAAGAGGAAGCGGAAAGTGCAGTTCACCACCGATAGAGGGCACCACCGGTACGTTGGTAAAACAGTGAAGTGCAAACGTGAGTACATTTAATTTCTTTATTATAACAGTGATCAAATCAAGCAAAATTAGACTTTATTTCAACAAACATTTTAACTTTAACTTTCAAGTTTGTGTTGTGGAACTTAGAAAATTTATGAAGAATATTGAGTTGGACTTAGAATAATTCGTTTAATTTTAAATAAGTGTGCATGTTTAGATTTAGGACTTAGTATATTTTATGAAAAACGGGGGAACGAGGAGACTATGCCCGTTTACCGCCGATAGTAAAACGTTGTCCAAACAGTTGTAAAATTTTAAGAAATTTACTCCTACCTATCTTGAGACTTAGTAAAATTTTAAGTTGGTCTTTGAATTAAATATTGGTTTTGAATCAGTATTTTAGAGTTCTAAATTTATAACTTTTGTATTATACCCTATTGTGTTAATTTGTAAAAATGGAAGGTTTACTTAATGTGTTAAAGGACCTTCAAGGTGTTATCCAAAGAGGCCTTACAAATTTTAAAAAGTGTCCTAAGGACAGATTATGTATAGAATACATTGAAACAAGGCAAGAGTTATTAGAAAAGGATTGGACCTTGTTCAAAGATAATTATATTAAGCTACAAGGACAACATAAAGTGCCTGATGTATCTAAGTTAGCAGAAATGTATGATTGTACCGAAGACACATATATAACTTATAAAAGTTTAATTAAAACTATGTTGAAAAAATATGGCACTTCTACGGATGTTGTTCAAGTAGGGAATAGTAGTGTACCCACATCTAAAAATTGTTTTATTAAATTGCCTAACATAGAAATCCCTACATTCACCGGCAAATACGCAGAGTGGACAACATTTCGCGACTTGTTTACGTCTCTCGTTCATAATAACAATAATTTGGATAATGTACAAAAGATGCATTATCTTAAGAGTCACTTAAGTGGTGAGGCCGAACAGTTAGTAAGGCATACACCAGTAACCGAGTCTAATTATGTTCAATGTTGGTCTCAATTAGAAAAGCGGTACAATAATAAAAAATATCTTGTAAATTGTATTTTAAAACGTCTTTTTGGACAGAAACGTATGTCTATCGAGTCAGCTACTTCTTTAAAGGAGTTGCTTGATACTACAAATGATTGTCTCAGCGCACTCAGTAACTTAGACGTTAACGTGACCACGTGGGACGTTATTATTATACACATTGTTTCTTTTAAACTTGATACGGAAACACGCAAACAGTGGGAATTACACGTTAGTAGTAATGACTGTAACGATTTACCCACCTTCAAACAATTTTGTTCTTTTATTGAAAATAGGTTTCGCGCTCTTGAGTGTATAGAACCAAAAAGAGTCTCGACTTACCAGATCAACAGTTCGCATGGTCTCAAGACTATGGTGGCTGTGAGTTCAAACAGTATGCGATGTGAATACTGTTCCGAAGGGCATAAATTGTGTTTTTGCAAGGCTTTTGCTAAACAGTCTGTTCATCAGCGACGTGATTTTGTAGCTAAACATAAATTATGCTTTAATTGCTTGGGAGGCAATCACGGTGTAGCCAGTTGTCAAAAGCCATCTACCTGTAAAATATGTAAAAAGCGGCACCACTCATTACTCCACATAAGTGAGTTTGTAAATAAAAATAACAACACACACACACACGGAAGCCCGATGACCGTTGATTCGTCCAGTTCGGTAAGTGGTACTACACCGGTGGTCTCATGCTTTTCAAAGGCTTTGCGGATACCTCGACAGGTATTACTCGTCACGGCGTTAGTCAAAGCTGAGTCCAAGACAGGTAATTTTCAGGTGTTAAGGGCACTTATTGATCAAGGCTCCCAAGCTTGTTTGGTAACAGAAGCCACCGTTCAATATTTAAGATTACCAAAAATACCTATTAGAGGAGTAGTATCTGGTTTGGGTCAACAATCGTCATTGTCTAAGTACATGGTAAGATTAAAATTGCAATCACAAGTAGATCAAACAGTCGAGTTAAATATAGACGCCTACGTTCTTAGCAAAATTACTTCGAATTTACCTGAAAGGGGCATGAATAGAGATGCCTTTGACTGGTTGAATATCGCATCAAAGGATTTAGCCGATCCTGAATTTTATCATCCAAATAGAATAGATATTTTATTAGGTGCAGAAGTATACAGCTGCATTTTGAAGGAACCGATGTTGAAAAGCCCATCAGGTACTCTTATAGCGCAGAGTACGACGTTGGGATGGATTATTTCTGGTGCAGTCAGTAACGAGAACAGTGACGGATCAAATATGACACCTCGGTGTATAAATGTAATGCACACTCAGTTCAAAGAAGACGAGTTACTGAAGAAATTTTGGGAAGTAGAAGAACAGCAACCAAATTTGAAGAAACTGTTAACGCCAGAAGAGTTACGCTGCGAGGAGTTTTATAAGGCCACTACAACCAGAAGAGAGGATGGTAGGTATGTCGTTAAGCTACCGTTCAGAACTGAAGACCCTTTATGTAAGGCTGGATCTTCACGTGCTATTGCTGAAACAAGGTTTAAGACATTAGAAAAACGATTAGAGAAAAATTCTGATCTAAAAGATAAGTATGTTCAAGTTATAAATGAATATTTAGAGTTAGGTCATATGAAGCCTGTGCAAAAGAAGGACACTATGAGGGATATAGCTGTCTATTTACCACACCACGCTGTGGTTAGGGAGGACAAGACTACCACTAAAGTCAGAGTCGTGTTCAATGCATCGGAGAAGAACAAGAACGGGGTATCATTGAATGATACGCTCATGATTGGACCGACACTACAAGCCGACTTAAGGCATATTGTTTTAAAATGGAGAGTACATAAAATTGGAATAGTTGCAGATATCATCAAAATGTACCGTCAGGTCTGTGTATCTAAAGAAGACACTATATATCAGAGAATACTATGGCGCGATCACCCTGGAAAGGAAATTAGTGATTACAAATTAGTCACAGTTACATTTGGTACCGCATCGGCACCTTTCCAAGCCGTAAGGACTTTACATCAACTCGCATATGATGAAGGCAAAGCATATCCACTGGCTGCCGATGCAGTATTGAACTGTTTCTACATGGATGATTTGATGACCGGGTGTTCGAGTATAGAAGATGGCATTGAAATATATACACAAATGGTAGGTTTATTAGGAAAAGGAGGCTTTACTTTGCAGAAATGGAACAGTAACGACCAAGCAACGTTCGATAAAATACAATCTATGGAAAGAGATAGGGCACAAATCAGGTCAACAGAAGAGGATATACATACAGAGTGTGATAAGGAAGGAATAAATATAAAATTAGATAGCACAATGAAAATACTAGGCCTTACCTGGAACCGAAGTAAGGATTGTTTTCAATACACCTTAAATCTCCCATCAAGGAACGCTGCACCTGTAACAAAAAGATCTATAATATCAGATATTGCTCGTCTGTTTGACCCCTTAGGATGGTTATCTCCCACTGTAGTCATGGCTAAAATGTTGATTCAAAGGTTATGGCTTACAGGACTGGGATGGGATGAACCTTTGGCGAATGAAATAATTTCTGAATGGTTTACTTACCGTGAAGAACTCTTAACGCTAACCAAGGTTCAGATTCCTCGTTGGTATGGCACGGGGGCCGATGCTGACGTTGAACTTCACGGCTTTTGTGATGCTTCGAAGTCTGCGTACGCCGCCGTGGTGTACATTCGAAGAATTGATGACACCGGTAATGTTTCTGTTTCTTTGGTGGCAGCAAAATCCCGAGTTGCACCAATTAAACAGATCAGCATTCCACGTTTGGAGCTATCAGGCGCGGTATTGCTCTCAAGGCTTCTGACAGAAGTCTCAGAGATATTAAATATCCCAAAAAATAAGGTCAAAGCATGGACAGATTCGACCATAGTGCTAGCATGGTTAAGTAGTCACCCTAGTAAATGGAAAACTTTCGTTGCGAACCGTACATCTGAAATATTAGGTGTAATGGATGCGTCTCAGTGGTTCCACGTCTCGACAAAAGAAAACCCAGCGGATTGTGCATCTAGAGGTGTATCTCCGAAATTGCTGGTACAAACAAATTTGTGGTTTTCCGGACCACAATTTTTAAAGGAGAGTGTTATTGTATACAAAAGGCCAAAAGATTTACCAATAACTTTAGAGCAGTCAGTCAAGACGCACATAGCTACCGTAGCGAAAGACAATGACATTTTTGAGAGATTTTCAACTTTGAAGCGGTTGCTACGGGTGATAGCTTACTGCCGAAGATTCATTCAGGTTAGAACAGAAAAGAAAACATACTTACAGGGTATAGAAATAGAAAGCGCATTAGTATGTTGTATAAAAGGGACACAAGCACAAATGTTTACAGCGGAACTAACAGAGTTGAAGGACAAAGGTTATGTGAACTCAAGGACAAGTAAGTTAAAATCATTATGTCCTTACTTGGATAGTAAAGGTATTATGAGAGTACGGGGTAGACTGGAAAAGGCACCCATTGATGAACAAATGAAGCACCCAATAATACTACCCAATTCAACGCATTTTACTCACCTTATCATCTTGGATGCTCACCATAGAACTATGCACGGTGGTCCTCAATTAATGACCAACTATTTACGAGCAGCATACTGGATCATTGGTTTGAGGAATTTGGTAAAGCGATGCGTAAGGAATTGTGTTGTGTGTACTAGGCAAAGGGCGAAGACAAACAACCCAATGATGGGTTCACTCCCATCTATTCGATGTTCACCCGCCAGACCATTTTTGCATAGCGGAGTCGACTATGCTGGGCCTATCAGCATACGAACGACTAAAGGTCGTGGACATCGCGCATATAAAGGATATATATGCGTATTTGTATGCATGGTCACACGTGCTATTCACCTAGAGGTAGTCAGTGACATGAGTTCACAGGCATTTTTGGCTGCCTTTAGGAGGTTTATTTCTAGGAGAGGTCATTGTGCAAAACTCTGGAGTGACAATGGCACGACCTTTGTAGGTGCAGCTAGAGAACTCCAAGAGTTAAGTGCTATACAACCCGCCGTTGCCGAGCAATTAGAAGCCAACGGTACAGAATGGCATTTTATTCCTCCCCATGCACCCAATTTTGGCGGTCTATGGGAGGCGGGAGTAAAATCCACAAAATATCACCTTAAACGTGTTGTCGGTGACTCAACCCTGACTTATGAAGAGCTGAGTACACTCTTGTGTCAGGTAGAGGCTTGTTTGAACTCACGACCAATAAGCGTCATTAATTTGGATGATCCTGGTGAGCCGATGCCCTTGACACCGGGACACTTTTTAATCGGTGAACCTTTACTTACAGTCCCTGATTATAACTATGAGACTTCAAGTGTAACTTCTTTAACTCGATGGCAATTAGTTCAAAGAATGATGCAATCTTTTTGGAGACGATGGTCCAAGGAGTATTTATCCAACCTTATGAACCGATACAAGTGGTCTTCCAAATCGCCTGAGCCAAGTGTCGGAGATATAGTTCTCATTAAGGAAGACGGCTTGCCGCCATGTCGTTGGTCATTAGGTCGTATTATAGAGAAACACCCAGGCCATGATGACGTCACTCGTGTGGTCACGTTACGTACTAAATCTTCAATAATTAAGAGGCCAATCAATAAGTTGTGTGTATTACCTATTGCAACTTAAACATTGGATGATTCAATGTTTGAATAATGTTTTCATTCATATTGTTTTTTGTTTATAAATGTATTTGTATGTTAGTTGGTAAGTTTCTAAGTTTTTATTTAATCATAATTGTTGAATCATTAAAGGCAACGTATATGTCACGGATATTTTATCATTTTATTTTCTAATTGTTACTAAAATTACTTTTTATATTATTTTGTTATTCTCGAAGGACATTTTGGCACTAAATGTCCTTGGTGGGCGGTATGTTTACGACCGAAATAGTTTATAATTTAGAACAAACATGTTTATATCATGTGTCGACAGATGGCATTGTACTATTCTTCTGAGTCGCGCTATTGTTTGTATACTTGCTGTAGTATAAGATGTTTTAATATGTTTTATAATAAATGCTAGACTGCTACATAAGCTTTACTAGTTAGATCAGATTACAGTTGTGGTTTCATTTCTCGGACCCCTCTAGTATATCTTTATAGGTCAACCAGGTCATAATTACGCTTGTCGTAACAGTAGGTTAGGTTAGATTTCTTTTTTTCTTTGTCAAAGAGTCAATGTAGATAAGGTAAGGTTAGGTTGCTTTTTTTCTTTGTCAAAACGTCAAAGTAGGTTAGGTTAGGTTTCCTTTTTTTCTTTGTCAAAGAGTCAAAGTAAGTTAGGTTAGGTTTCTTTTTTTCTTTGTCAAAAAGTCAAAGAGTAAAAGAGTCAAAGAGTCAAAGAGTCAAAGAGTCAAAGAGTCAAAGAGTCAAAGAGTCAAAGAGTCAAAGAGTCAAAGAGTCAAAGAGTCAAAGAGTCAAAGAGTCAAAGAGTCAAAGAGTCAAAGAGTCAAAGAGTCAAAGAGTCAAAGAGTCAAAGAGTCAAAGAGTCAAAGAGTCAAAGAGTCAAAGAGTCAAAGAGTCAAAGAGTCAAAGATTCAAAGAGTCAAAGAGTCAAAGAGTCAAAGAGTCAAAGAGTCAAAGAGTCAAAGAGTCAAAGAGTCAAAGAGTCAAAGAGTCAAAGAGTCAAAGAGTCAAAGAGTCAGAGAGTCAAAGAGTCAAAGTAGGTTAGGTTAGATTTCTTTTTTTCTTTGTCAAAGAGTCAATGTAGATAAGGTAAGGTTAGGTTTCTTTTTTTCTTTGTCAAAACGTCAAAGTAGGTTAGGTTAGGTTTCCTTTTTTTCTTTGGCAAAGAGTCAAAGTAAGTTAGGTTAGGTTTCTTTTTTTCTTTGTCAAAAAGTCAAACAGTCAAAGAGTCAAAGAGTCAAAGAGACATAGAGTCAAAGAGTCAAAGAGTCAAAGAGTCAAAGAGTCAGAGAGTCGGAGAGTCAAAGAGTCAAAGAGTCAAAGAGTCAAAGAGTCAAAGAGTCAAAGAGTCAAAGAGTCAAAGAGTCAAAGAGTCAAAGAGTCAAAGAGTCAAAGAGTCAAAGAGTCAAAGAGTCAAAGAGTCAAAGAGTCAAAGAGTCAAGGAGTCAAAGAGTCAAAGAGTCAAAGAGTCAAAGAGTCAAAGAGTCAAAGAGTCAAAGAGTCAAAGAGTCAAAGAGTCAAAGAGTCAAAGAGTCAAAGAGTCAAAGAGTCAAAGAGTCAAAGAGACATAGAGTCAAAGAGTCAAAGAGTCAAAGAGTCAGAGAGTCAAAGAGTCAAAGTAGGTTAGGTTAGATTTCTTTTTTTCTTTGTCAAAGAGTCAATGTAGATAAGGTAAGGTTAGGTTGCTTTTTTTCTTTGACAAAACGTCAAAGTAGGTTAGGTTAGGTTTCCTTTTTTTCTTTGTCAAAGAGTCAAAGTAAGTTAGGTTAGGTTTCTTTTTTTCTTTGTCAAAAAGTCAAAGAGTAAAAGAGTAAAAGAGTCAAAGAGTCAAAGAGTCAAAGAGTCAAAGAGTCAAAGAGTCAAAGAGTCAAAGAGTCAAAGAGTCAAAGAGTCAAAGAGTCAAAGAGTCAAAGAGTCAAAGAGTCAAAGAGTCAAAGAGTCAAAGAATCAAAGAGTCAAAGAGTCAAAGAGACATAGAGTCAAAGAGTCAGAGAGTCAAAGAGTCAAAGTAGGTTAGGTTAGATTTCTTTTTTTCTTTGTCAAAGAGTCAATGTAGATAAGGTAAGGTTAGGTTGCTTTTTTTCTTTGTCAAAACGTCAAAGTAGGTTAGGTTAGGTTTCCTTTTTTTCTTTGTCAAAGAGTCAAAGTAAGTTAGGTTATGTTTCTTTTTTTCTTTGTCAAAAAGTCAAAGAGTAAAAGAGTCAAAGAGTCAAAGAGTCAAAGAGTCAAAGAGTCAAAGAGTCAAAGAGTCAAAGAGTCAAAGAGTCAAAGAGTCAAAGAGTCAAAGAGTCAAAGAGTCAAAGAGTCAAAGAGTCAAAGAGTCAAAGAGTCAAAGAGTCAAAGAGTCAAAGAGTCAAAGAGTCAAAGAGTCAAAGAGTCAAAGAGTCAAAGAGTCAAAGAGTCAAAGAGTCAAAGAGTCAAAGAGTCAAAGAGTCAAAGAGTCAAAGAGTCAAAGAGTCAAAGAGTCAAAGATTCAAAGAGTCAAAGAGTCAAAGAGTCAAAGAGTCAAAGAGTCAAAGAGTCAAAGAGTCAAAGAGTCAAAGAGTCAAAGAGTCAAAGAGTCAAAGAGTCAGAGAGTCAAAGAGTCAAAGTAGGTTAGGTTAGATTTCTTTTTTTCTTTGTCAAAGAGTCAATGTAGATAAGGTAAGGTTAGGTTTCTTTTTTCTTTGTCAAAACGTCAAAGTAGGTTAGGTTAGGTTTCCTTTTTTTCTTTGGCAAAGAGTCAAAGTAAGTTAGGTTAGGTTTCTTTTTTCCTTTGTCAAAAAGTCAAACAGTCAAAGAGTCAAAGAGTCAAAGAGACATAGAGTCAAAGAGTCAAAGAGTCAAAGAGTCAGAGAGTCGGAGAGTCAAAGAGTCAAAGAGTCAAAGAGTCAAAGAGTCAAAGAGTCAAAGAGTCAAAGAGTCAAAGAGTCAAAGAGTCAAAGAGTCAAAGAGTCAAAGAGTCAAAGAGTCAAAGAGTCAAAGAGTCAAAGAGTCAAAGAGTCAAAGAGTCAAGGAGTCAAAGAGTCAAAGAGTCAAAGAGTCAAAGAGTCAAAGAGTCAAAGAGTCAAAGAGTCAAAGAGTCAAAGAGTCAAAGAGTCAAAGAGTCAAAGAGTCAAAGAGTCAAAGAGTCAAAGAGTCAAAGAGTCAAAGAGTCAAAGAGTCAAAGAGTCAAAGAGTCAAAGAGTCAAAGAGTCAAAGAGTCAAAGAGTCAAAGAGTCAAAGAGTCAAAGAGTCAAAGAGTCAAAGAGTCAAAGAGTCAAAGAGTCAAAGAGTCAAAGAGTCAAAGAGTCAAAGAGTCAAAGAGTCAAAGAATCAAAGAGTCAAAGAGTCAAAGAGACACAGAGTCAAAGAGTCAGAGAGTCAAAGAGTCAAAGTAGGTTAGGTTAGATTTCTTTTTTTCTTTGTCAAAGAGTCAATGTAGATAAGGTAAGGTTAGGTTGCTTTTTTTCTTTGTCAAAACGTCAAAGTAGGTTAGGTTAGGTTTCCTTTTTTTCTTTGTCAAAGAGTCAAAGTAAGTTAGGTTAGGTTTCTTTTTTTCTTTGTCAAAAAGTCAAAGAGTAAAAGAGTCAAAGAGTCAAAGAGTCAAAGAGTCAAAGAGTCAAAGAGTCAAAGAGTCAAAGAGTCAAAGAGTCAAAGAGTCAAAGAGTCAAAGAGTCAAAGAGTCAAAGAGTCAAAGAGTCAAAGAGTCAAAGAGTCAAAGAGTCAAAGAGTCAAAGAGTCAAAGAGTCAAAGAGTCAAAGAGTCAAAGAGTCAAAGAGTCAAAGAGTCAAAGAGTCAAAGAGTCAAAGAGTCAAAGAGTCAAAGAGTCAAAGAGTCAAAGAGTCAAAGATTCAAAGAGTCAAAGAGTCAAAGAGTCAAAGAGTCAAAGAGTCAAAGAGTCAAAGAGTCAAAGAGTCAAAGAGTCAAAGAGTCAGAGAGTCAAAGAGTCAAAGTAGGTTAGGTTAGATTTCTTTTTTTCTTTGTCAAAGAGTCAATGTAGATAAGGTAAGGTTAGGTTTCTTTTTTCTTTGTCAAAACGTCAAAGTAGGTTAGGTTAGGTTTCCTTTTTTTCTTTGGCAAAGAGTCAAAGTAAGTTAGGTTAGGTTTCTTTTTTTCTTTGTCAAAAAGTCAAAGAGTAAAAGAGTCAAAGAGTCAAAGAGTCAAAGAGTCAAAGAGTCAAAGAGTCAAAGAGTCAAAGAGTCAAAGAGTCAAAGAGTCAAAGAGTCAAAGAGTCAAAGAGTCAAAGAGTCAAAGAGTCAAAGAGTCAAAGAGTCAAAGAGTCAAAGAGTCAAAGAGTCAAAGAGTCAAAGAGTCAAAGAGTCAAAGAGTCAAAGAGTCAAAGAGTCAAAGAGTCAAAGAGTCAAAGAGTCAAAGAGTCAAAGAGTCAAAGAGTCAAAGAGTCAAAGAGTCAAAGAGTCAAAGAGTCAAAGATTCAAAGAGTCAAAGAGTCAAAGAGTCAAAGAGTCAAAGAGTCAAAGAGTCAAAGAGTCAAAGAGTCAAAGAGTCAAAGAGTCAGAGAGTCAAAGAGTCAAAGTAGGTTAGGTTAGATTTCTTTTTTTCTTTGTCAAAGAGTCAATGTAGATAAGGTAAGGTTAGGTTTCTTTTTTCTTTGTCAAAACGTCAAAGTAGGTTAGGTTAGGTTTCCTTTTTTTCTTTGGCAAAGAGTCAAAGTAAGTTAGGTTAGGTTTCTTTTTTTCTTTGTCAAAAAGTCAAACAGTCAAAGAGTCAAAGAGTCAAAGAGACATAGAGTCAAAGAGTCAAAGAGTCAAAGAGTCAGAGAGTCGGAGAGTCAAAGAGTCAAAGAGTCAAAGAGTCAAAGAGTCAAAGAGTCAAAGAGTCAAAGAGTCAAAGAGTCAAAGAGTCAAAGAGTCAAAGAGTCAAAGAGTCAAAGAGTCAAAGAGTCAAAGAGTCAAAGAGTCAAGGAGTCAAAGAGTCAAAGAGTCAAAGAGTCAAAGAGTCAAAGAGTCAAAGAGTCAAAGAGTCAAAGAGTCAAAGAGTCAAAGAGTCAAAGAGTCAAAGAGTCAAAGAGTCAAAGAGTCAAAGAGTCAAAGAGTCAAAGAGTCAAAGAGTCAAAGAGTCAAAGAGTCAAAGAGTCAAAGAGTCAAAGAGTCAAAGAGTCAAAGAGTCAAAGAGTCAAAGAGTCAAAGAGTCAAAGAGTCAAAGAGTCAAAGAATCAAAGAGTCAAAGAGTCAAAGAGACACAGAGTCAAAGAGTCAGAGAGTCAAAGAGTCAAAGTAGGTTAGGTTAGATTTCTTTTTTTCTTTGTCAAAGAGTCAATGTAGATAAGGTAAGGTTAGGTTGCTTTTTTTCTTTGTCAAAACGTCAAAGTAGGTTAGGTTAGGTTTCCTTTTTTTCTTTGTCAAAGAGTCAAAGTAAGTTAGGTTAGGTTTCTTTTTTTCTTTGTCAAAAAGTCAAAGAGTAAAAGAGTCAAAGAGTCAAAGAGTCAAAGAGTCAAAGAGTCAAAGAGTCAAAGAGTCAAAGAGTCAAAGAGTCAAAGAGTCAAAGAGTCAAAGAGTCAAAGAATCAAAGAGTCAAAGAGTCAAAGAGACACAGAGTCAAAGAGTCAGAGAGTCAAAGAGTCAAAGTAGGTTAGGTTAGATTTCTTTTTTTCTTTGTCAAAGAGTCAATGTAGATAAGGTAAGGTTAGGTTGCTTTTTTTCTTTGTCAAAACGTCAAAGTAGGTTAGGTTAGGTTTCCTTTTTTTCTTTGTCAAAGAGTCAAAGTAAGTTAGGTTAGGTTTCTTTTTTTCTTTGTCAAAAAGTCAAAGAGTAAAAGAGTCAAAGAGTCAAAGAGTCAAAGAGTCAAAGAGTCAAAGAGTCAAAGAGTCAAAGAGTCAAAGAGTCAAAGAGTCAAAGAGTCAAAGAGTCAAAGAGTCAAAGAGTCAAAGAGTCAAAGAGTCAAAGAGTCAAAGAGTCAAAGAGTCAAAGAGTCAAAGAGTCAAAGAGTCAAAGAGTCAAAGAGTCAAAGAGTCAAAGAGTCAAAGAGTCAAAGAGTCAAAGAGTCAAAGAGTCAAAGAGTCAAAGAGTCAAAGAGTCAAAGATTCAAAGAGTCAAAGAGTCAAAGAGTCAAAGAGTCAAAGAGTCAAAGAGTCAAAGAGTCAAAGAGTCAAAGAGTCAAAGAGTCAGAGAGTCAAAGAGTCAAAGTAGGTTAGGTTAGATTTCTTTTTTTCTTTGTCAAAGAGTCAATGTAGATAAGGTAAGGTTAGGTTTCTTTTTTCTTTGTCAAAACGTCAAAGTAGGTTAGGTTAGGTTTCCTTTTTTTCTTTGGCAAAGAGTCAAAGTAAGTTAGGTTAGGTTTCTTTTTTTCTTTGTCAAAAAGTCAAACAGTCAAAGAGTCAAAGAGTCAAAGAGACATAGAGTCAAAGAGTCAAAGAGTCAAAGAGTCAAAGAGTCAAAGAGTCAAAGAGTCAAAGAGTCAAAGAGTCAAAGAGTCAAAGAGTCAAAGAGTCAAAGAGTCAAAGAGTCAAAGAGTCAAAGAGTCAAAGAGTCAAAGAGTCAAAGAGTCAAAGAGTCAAAGAGTCAAAGAGTCAAGGAGTCAAAGAGTCAAAGAGTCAAAGAGTCAAAGAGTCAAAGAGTCAAAGAGTCAAAGAGTCAAAGAGTCAAAGAGTCAAAGAGTCAAAGAGTCAAAGAGTCAAAGAGTCAAAGAGTCAAAGAGTCAAAGAGTCAAAGAGTCAAAGAGTCAAAGAGTCAAAGAGTCAAAGAGTCAAAGAGTCAAAGAGTCAAAGAGTCAAAGAGTCAAAGAGTCAAAGAGTCAAAGAGTCAAAGAGTCAAAGAGTCAAAGAGTCAAAGAGTCAAAGAGTCAAAGAGTCAAAGAGTCAAAGAGTCAAAGAGTCAAAGAGTCAAAGAATCAAAGAGTCAAAGAGTCAAAGAGACACAGAGTCAAAGAGTCAGAGAGTCAAAGAGTCAAAGTAGGTTAGGTTAGATTTCTTTTTTTCTTTGTCAAAGAGTCAATGTAGATAAGGTAAGGTTAGGTTGCTTTTTTTCTTTGTCAAAACGTCAAAGTAGGTTAGGTTAGGTTTCCTTTTTTTCTTTGTCAAAGAGTCAAAGTAAGTTAGGTTAGGTTTCTTTTTTTCTTTGTCAAAAAGTCAAAGAGTAAAAGAGTCAAAGAGTCAAAGAGTCAAAGAGTCAAAGAGTCAAAGAGTCAAAGAGTCAAAGAGTCAAAGAGTCAAAGAGTCAAAGAGTCAAAGAGTCAAAGAGTCAAAGAGTCAAAGAGTCAAAGAGTCAAAGAGTCAAAGAGTCAAAGAGTCAAAGAGTCAAAGAGTCAAAGAGTCAAAGAGTCAAAGAGTCAAAGAGTCAAAGAGTCAAAGAGTCAAAGAGTCAAAGAGTCAAAGAGTCAAAGAGTCAAAGAGTCAAAGAGTCAAAGAGTCAAAGATTCAAAGAGTCAAAGAGTCAAAGAGTCAAAGAGTCAAAGAGTCAAAGAGTCAAAGAGTCAAAGAGTCAAAGAGTCAGAGAGTCAAAGAGTCAAAGTAGGTTAGGTTAGATTTCTTTTTTTCTTTGTCAAAGAGTCAATGTAGATAAGGTAAGGTTAGGTTTCTTTTTTCTTTGTCAAAACGTCAAAGTAGGTTAGGTTAGGTTTCCTTTTTTTCTTTGGCAAAGAGTCAAAGTAAGTTAGGTTAGGTTTCTTTTTTTCTTTGTCAAAAAGTCAAACAGTCAAAGAGTCAAAGAGTCAAAGAGACATAGAGTCAAAGAGTCAAAGAGTCAAAGAGTCAGAGAGTCGGAGAGTCAAAGAGTCAAAGAGTCAAAGAGTCAAAGAGTCAAAGAGTCAAAGAGTCAAAGAGTCAAAGAGTCAAAGAGTCAAAGAGTCAAAGAGTCAAAGAGTCAAAGAGTCAAAGAGTCAAAGAGTCAAAGAGTCAAAGAGTCAAAGAGTCAAGGAGTCAAAGAGTCAAAGAGTCAAAGAGTCAAAGAGTCAAAGAGTCAAAGAGTCAAAGAGTCAAAGAGTCAAAGAGTCAAAGAGTCAAAGAGTCAAAGAGTCAAAGAGTCAAAGAGTCAAAGAGTCAAAGAGTCAAAGAGTCAAAGAGTCAAAGAGTCAAAGAGTCAAAGAGTCAAAGAGTCAAAGAGTCAAAGAGTCAAAGAGTCAAAGAGTCAAAGAGTCAAAGAGTCAAAGAGTCAAAGAGTCAAAGAGTCAAAGAATCAAAGAGTCAAAGAGTCAAAGAGACACAGAGTCAAAGAGTCAGAGAGTCAAAGAGTCAAAGTAGGTTAGGTTAGATTTCTTTTTTTCTTTGTCAAAGAGTCAATGTAGATAAGGTAAGGTTAGGTTGCTTTTTTTCTTTGTCAAAACGTCAAAGTAGGTTAGGTTAGGTTTCCTTTTTTTCTTTGTCAAAGAGTCAAAGTAAGTTAGGTTAGGTTTCTTTTTTTCTTTGTCAAAAAGTCAAAAAGTAAAAGAGTCAAAGAGTCAAAGAGTCAAAGAGTCAAAGAGTCAAAGAGTCAAAGAGTCAAAGAGTCAAAGAGTCAAAGAGTCAAAGAGTCAAAGAGTCAAAGAGTCAAAGAGTCAAAGAGTCAAAGAGTCAAAGAGTCAAAGAGTCAAAGAGTCAAAGAGTCAAAGAGTCAAAGAGTCAAAGAGTCAAAGAGTCAAAGAATCAAAGAGTCAAAGAGTCAAAGAGACATAGAGTCAAAGAGTCAGAGAGTCAAAGAGTCAAAGTAGGTTAGGTTAGATTTCTTTTTTTCTTTGTCAAAGAGTCAATGTAGATAAGGTAAGGTTAGGTTGCTTTTTTTCTTTGTCAAAACGTCAAAGTAGGTTAGGTTAGGTTTCCTTTTTTTCTTTGTCAAAGAGTCAAAGTAAGTTAGGTTAGGTTTCTTTTTTTCTTTGTCAAAAAGTCAAAGAGTAAAAGAGTCAAAGAGTCAAAGAGTCAAAGAGTCAAAGAGTCAAAGAGTCAAAGAGTCAAAGAGTCAAAGAGTCAAAGAGTCAAAGAGTCAAAGAGTCAAAGAGTCAAAGAGTCAAAGAGTCAAAGAGTCAAAGAGTCAAAGAGTCAAAGAGTCAAAGAGTCAAAGAGTCAAAGAGTCAAAGAGTCAAAGAGTCAAAGAGTCAAAGAGTCAAAGAGTCAAAGAGTCAAAGAGTCAAAGATTCAAAGAGTCAAAGAGTCAAAGAGTCAAAGAGTCAAAGAGTCAAAGAGTCAAAGAGTCAAAGAGTCAAAGAGTCAAAGAGTCAAAGAGTCAAAGAGTCAAAGAGTCAGAGAGTCAAAGAGTCGGAGAGTCAAAGAGTCAAAGAGTCAAAGAGTCAAAGAGTCAAAGAGTCAAAGAGTCAATGAGACATAGAGTCAAAGAGTCAAAGAGTCAAAGAGTCAGAGAGTCAAAGAGTCAAAGTAGGTTAGGTTAGATTTCTTTTTTTCTTTGTCAAAGAGTCAATGTAGATAAGGTAAGGTTAGGTTGCTTTTTTTCTTTGACAAAACGTCAAAGTAGGTTAGGTTAGGTTTCCTTTTTTTCTTTGTCAAAGAGTCAAAGTAAGTTAGGTTAGGTTTCTTTTTTTCTTTGTCAAAAAGTCAAAGAGTAAAAGAGTAAAAGAGTCAAAGAGTCAAAGAGTCAAAGAGTCAAAGAGTCAAAGAGTCAAAGAGTCAAAGAGTCAAAGAGTCAAAGAGTCAAAGAGTCAAAGAGTCAAAGAGTCAAAGAGTCAAAGAGTCAAAGAGTCAAAGAGTCAAAGAGTCAAAGAGTCAAAGAGTCAAAGAGTCAAAGAGTCAAAGAGTCAAAGAGTCAAAGAGTCAAAGAATCAAAGAGTCAAAGAGTCAAAGAGACATAGAGTCAAAGAGTCAGAGAGTCAAAGAGTCAAAGAGTCAAAGAGACATAGAGTCAAAGAGTCAGAGAGTCAAAGAGTCAAAGTAGGTTAGGTTAGATTTCTTTTTTTCTTTGTCAAAGAGTCAATGTAGATAAGGTAAGGTTTTTTTTTTTTTTTTTTTTTACGTGGTGGAATGCATTTACGCACTTCGCTCGCCTCCCGCGGGGGCAGGGGGTTCGCTTCGTGTGGGACTCCTGACCTCAAAGAGAAGCCAGACTACCCACTAAACCACCACGGTGTTCCTCCTTCACCTAATCCGAGCCACGGGATAGTTTGCTCACCGCGACTCGGCTAGGGACGCCCTTTGTTGTCGGGCTCTCCTCATGAATGCACCCCAGAAACACAGAAGGGCGCATTCCGCCACATTAGCATGGGGCGGCAGATCCCCCGACCCACCGCCCGTGGCCACTCTCACCCAGGGACGCGTGCGAACTTCGCCCGCCGGCATCCCTCCCTGGGACGCGTGCGAACTCCGCCCGCCGGCGTCCCCGTGGCCCGCGGAGCGAAAGAGCGGGCCCAGCCCACTCCCGCCCCAGCAGAGCCCCTCCTCTTGGCTGCCATCAGCCGCGAGGCGACGGCAGCCCGACACTCATCGCCGCCGGCCATAGCCGGAGCCACAGCCTACGGCGAGAGGTCTGCTTTTAAGCGACTTTGCTGTCGGGTTTTAGAGTCTTTTCCTTGACGCGGGCCGGCCAGTTAAGGCAAGCCCTCCGGCCAACAGGTTCTCAGCATACCCTCCTGGAGCCACCAGTCAGGTCACTGTTGAGCCCCTGTTGGTTACGGAACGCGAGAGGGTGGCTAAGCCTCTCTCACCGACGGTGGCACTAGTGCCTGTCAGCCCCTGAGTTAACAGTGGGCTGACCCGCCCCTCGATCCCGCCGAGCCCTGAAAAGGGCTGCTGCGGATCCCACCCCGCGACCCCCTCGTGCAATGGGGTCAAGCCCTGAAAAGGGCTGTCGGGTTATTGGTCAGACGGCCAGCATACAGAGCTCCTGAGAGTCAGAGTATACTGACCGCCTGTCCAGGGCGCACCAGCCTCCACGCTTCTGCTCCCCAGGACCGGAGTCCAAAGGGGGAAGAAACGCGTAAGCCAACGTGGAGGTTACCCGACGCCGCGCCCCAGATAAGGTAAGGTTAGGTTAGGTTAGGTTAGGTTTTTTTTTTTTTTTTTTTTTTTTTTTTTTTTTTTTTTTTTTTTTTTTTTTTTTTTTTTTAAAGGTCTATTGACCTCGCTGCTTTTCCCCGTCCAAGGTTTCGACAGGACCTTGTTACTCTGATTTCTATATTCTATCATTTTGTATATAAGTGTAGGGTAGAGATACGGGTAGAGTTCCCGTTATTTCACTATTTTTACTTTTTTACTATTTATATTTTCCTACATTTTTATTTTTAAAGTCTGTTTATTTTTTATACAATTTATCCTTTCGACTCTCACTCACTGCATTCTTTTGTCTAATTTTTAGTTCTCTAAAAAAAAAAAAAAAACTATTATTATTTATTATTTACAATATTTTAAAACCTTATTTCATATGTTCCTTAAATCGATTTGTCTCAAAGACATCGCACGCAGCCCCTTCCTTCCAGCGTGTGGGATATGATATTTATGACTCTGTGTTTTGTTTTGTGTACGTGTCTGTTTATGTGCGTTTAAAATTTTGCTCCTATCTATTGTAACAATGTATATATATGTTCCAATATATATAATTATTACAACTTCGTTATTCCTAAAGTTTCTTTTTGTTAACGTGTATGTCTAATGTTTGTGTGCGTGTTTTTGATTTCTTCATATATATTTAGTATATACTTATTAAATCCGTGTATGTGTGTGTGTGTGTTTCTGTGTTATGTGTGTATCTGTGTGTACGAGTCATAAATATGCTGTGGTTGACCTAGCTAAGTAGTCCCATTTCATGCGGGTTGGGCACTCGGCGCTAAAGGTGTTATGGCCGAGGTTCCGCAGCCCAGAGTGTGAGCAGTTGCAGCACCGCGGTTCGGCTCCCTTGGCATACTCAGGGCATTCCTTGCGCAAGTGCGGGCCTCCGCAGTGGCTGCACCTGTCCACACTCTCGGTGCAGAACTTTCGGCCGTGTCCGAATGCCAAGCACCTCGTGCATTGGATGAGCGGAGACTGGTCCTCCACTCTGAGCCTTTGCAGGTCCAGGTAGAGGGTTCCAACCTCCGTCATCCTCTGCCATACTCTTGGCTTCACTTGTAGGACTACGTGCGATGTACTTGGGTTTTTGGTCCTTTTCCGATATTTTATTGTCAGTTCTCTCTCCTCCTGTGGTAGGCCCATGAAGATATCGGCGTTTTGGGTGTAAAGGGCCGTTAACGTCTCTTCGTCGTCGCTCTCCATGTGGACGTCTTTGAGGACGACTAGTGGATCTTTATTCTTCATGGGCGCTACCACAAGCCCACCACCGTGACTTTCGAGTCTCTTTAAAATTTTTTCTCTTTCCGTTTCAGTGTCGCAGCCCAAGATGATGGTACTGTTTTTGGCCTTCCGTGCCTTACTAACTTTCAGGCCGGTGCTCCTGGCGTCGACCGCCTTCTTCACCCTGGCGAGTACCTCATCGGCAGTCTCCTGACTATCCGTGGAGGTCACCGCCATCGAGTGAAGCGCCGGTCGACGCCCGGGCTTGGCTGCTGCGACACTGGCATACGTTTTCGGGATCGGGTCGCTCTCTGGTGTCTGGCCTTTCACCATTTCACCGAAATGCGTCCTCGCCTCCACGACGACATCTCTAGCGACGGTGGTCACCAGGTCCTCAATTCGAGTCTGCGCGCGCACCACGATCCCCTCGGTCGCCTTGCCGATATCCTGCAGCGCCTCCCTCAGGTCGTCCAGTTTCTGGCTGTTTATGTTGAGTAGGCGGCGTTGTTCCCCCAGCGCCGCCCCCAGAGACTCCGCCTCTGTTGCTGTCGCCCCATCAGCTTCTGGTTTCTCTCTCTTCTTGGCCACCGTGTTGGTGCGTTTGTCCTGCGTCGTGGGTGGGTCTGCTCCCGTCGACGCTTCCGCCTCCTTGACCAACTTGTACAGGTGATCGATCGCATTAAGGATCCCCACCTTAAGGTCTGTCTTCAGATTGCGGGACTCGTTCACACAAGTCTTCCCTTTCTGAAGCCAGACCCTAGCCTGGGCTGTCCTGGTGCTCGACCTAGGCTGTTCCTGTACTGGTCCCGACGACGTCCCGACGGCCTCCGTGGATGTTCTACGGGTGGCTGGTGCTTTTTGCCGTTTCGGTGGGTGCGGGTGCGGCGATGGTGATGGCGAAGAGGAAAAACTGAGTCGCCTGATTGCAGGGACTCCAATGCCAGACATGTTGGTGGTGGTAGTGTTTGTGTATGTGTGTGTGTTAGAGAGTGTGCTGCTATATGTGTGTGACGGGGAAAATTGTCAAAGTATATGTGTTTCTATCCAACCTGTATAGGGGGCGTGTGTCAATAAATGTGTGTGTCTGACCCTGTATAAGGGGGTGGGTGTCAACTTATATTGAACTTAAAACTAAATGTAGGTAGAATATAATTCTACCTAGTTAACGTTTAAAATTTAATAATTAAAATCAATAATATAATTAATCCTCTTAATTTGAGCCGGTCTATTAATATTTGAGGTGTATAATGCCTCTGTCACTAATTAAAACAAGTGCGAAATTAGAATAAAAGAATAAAAATTTTCCTTGGAAGTTGGATTGAGGGGTCACTGACTTTATACTCCACAAAATCTATATGTCCCAGTGAAATATGGGAGGGTGGGCGGGCAATTTTTTAATTTTCCGTGAGGCGGATCCGGACGAAAGTGGTGTCGTTCGACGGGTAATTAACAGGGCTATTTAAATATATATAAATGATAGTCTGGAAGACAAAGGCTATCGAATTAATCGACAAAAACCTCAAAAATGACTAAAATTGAAATTTAAATGTCGGATTTCTAAGATTCTATTTACCAGATTTACTTAAAAGAGGTGTTGTTAGATAGGTCGAGACGCGAGCTATCTAGATATGTATAATTAATTGTATAGAAAAAATAAGGGGGCAAGTTATTAAACGAAAATCGCAGAAAATTTTCGAAAAAACGGTAAATTGAAATTTGTATGTTGAAAATTTAGTACTTTTATTAACCGAATGTTAATAAAAGAGGTGTTATTAGATAGACCTTGACGAGTTCTATCTAGATATATATAATTAAAAATTCCGAAAATAAATTTCGAAGAGTTATAAGCAAAGAGCCTTGGAAAATTCCTTAAAAATACCGAAAGTCAAAATGAATGTTGAAATTTAGCAACTTATATTTACCCAACCTATACAAAGGAGGTGTTGTTAGATAGGCCTTGATGAGGGCTATCTATATCTGTAACTATGTCAAGTTTGAGGAGAAGCGTTATCGAATAATTCGACAAAAACCTCGAAAATTAAGCAATTTAGAAATTCAAAATTTTTCTAAGTCCAGAAATTAAAATTTTTCTTTGTTTTTTCAGGTTATTTTCTTCCCACGGGACGCAGGAGTGTCTACAAAGATGATATCAACAAAAAACAACGATACTAGCAGCTGTTTTCAATGAAAATTTCGCACAAATGTTCCAAATGTTCACCCCTAAGGTAGACTTTGGAAAGTAAACAAACAATACCGAAAATTTTATAAGTCAATTTCCCAATTTTCCGTCAGGCGGATCCGGACGAGAGTGGTGTCGTTCGACGGGTAATTAACAGGGCTATCTAAATATATATAAATGATAATTTGGAAAAGAAAGGCTATCGAATTAATCGACAAAAACCTCAAAAATGACTAAAATTGAAATTTAAATGTCGGTTTTCTAAGATTCTATTTACCAGATTTAAATAAAAGAGGTGTTGTTAGATAGGTCGTGACGCGAGCTATCTAGATATGTATAATTAATTGTTTAGAAAAAATAAGGGGGCAAGTTATTAAAGGAAAATCGCAGAAAATTTTCGAAAAAACGGTAAATTGAGATTTGTATGTTGAAAATTTAGTACTTTTATTAACCAGATCTTAATAAAGGAGGTGTTATTAGATAGGCCTTGACGAGTTCTATCTAAATATATATAATTAAAAATTCCAAAAATAAATTTCGAAGAGTTATAAGCAAAGAGCCTTGGAAAATTCCTTAAAAAACCCAAAAGTCAAAATGAATGTAGAAATTTAGAAACTTCTATTTATCCAACCTATATAAAAGAGGTGTTATTAGATAGGCCTTGATGAGGGCTATCTATATCTGTAACTATGCCAACTTTGAGGCGAAGCGTTATCGAATAATTCGACAAAACCTCGAAAATTTGGTAGTTTAGAAATTTAAAAATATTCTAAGTCCAGAAATTAAAAAAATTTTCTTTATTTTTCAGGTAATTTTCTTCCCACGGGACGCAGGAGTGTCTACAAATATGATACCAACAAATAACAATGTTACTAGCAGCTGTTTTCAATGAAAATTTCGCACGGTTAGGTTAGGTTAGGTTAGGTTAGGTTAGGTTTTTTTTTTTTTTTTTTTTTTTTTTTTTTTTTTTTTTTTTTTTATATGAGGTCTTAATGACCTCGCCGCTTTTCCCCGTCCATGGAGAGACAGGACCTTTTTATTCTTATTGTTTTTTATATAGTGCAAGTGTGTGGTGTGTGATGTCGTTATATTTGTAATATATATGTATATATAATATATATGAATGTTCGAACATATATGTACAGCATATTCACAATTGCT
>CASBMC010000032.1:22500-154615 GCA_949125395.1 Diaphora mendica | reverse complement strand
TCAAAAAATGAGGGGGCAAGTTATTAAAGGAAAATCGCAGAAAATTTTCGAAAAAACGGTAAATTGAGTTTTGTATGTTAAAAATTTACTACTTTTATTAACCAGATCTTAATAAAAGAGGTGTTATTAGATAGGCCTAGATGAGTTCTATCTAAATATATATAGTTAAAAATTTCAAAAATAAATTTCGAAGAGTTATAAGCAAAGAGCCTTGGAAAATTCCTTAAAAATACCGAAAGTCAAAATGAATGTAGGAATTTTGCAACTTCTATTTACCCAACCTATACAAAGGAGGTGTTATTAGAAAGGCCTTGATGAGGGCTATCTAAATCTGTAGCTATGTCAACTTTGAGGCGAAGCGTTATCGAATAATTCGACAAAAACCTCGAAAATTAAGCAATTTAGAAATTCAAAATTATTCTAAGTCCAGAAATTAAAATTTTTCTTTGTTTTTCAGGTTATTTTCTTCCTACGGGACGCAGGAGTGTCTACAAAGATGATATCAACAAAAAATAACGATACTAGCAGCTGTTTTCAATGAAAATTTCGCACAAATGTTCTAAATGTTCACCCCTAAGGTAGACTTTTGAACGTAAACAAACAATGCCGAATTTTTTGTAGGTCAATTTCCCAATTTTCCGTCAGGCGGATCCGGACGAAAGTGGTGTCGTTCGACGGGTAATTAACAGGGCTATCTAAATATATATAATTGATAATTTGGAAAAGAAAGGCTATCGAATTAATCGACAAAAACCTCAAAAATGACTAAATTTGAAATTTAAATGTTGGATTTCTAAGAATCTATTTACCAGATTTTAATAAAGGAGGTGTTGTTAGATAGGTCGTGACGCGAGCTATCTAGGTATGTATAATTAATTATTTTCAAAAAATGAGGGGGCAAGTTATTAAAGGAAAATCGCAGAAAATTTTCGAAAAAACGGTAAATTGAGTTTTGTATGTTAAAAATTTACTACTTTTATTAACCAGATCTTAATAAAAGAGGTGTTATTAGATAGGCCTAGATGAGTTCTATCTAAATATATATAGTTAAAAATTTCAAAAATAAATTTCGAAGAGTTATAAGCAAAGAGCCTTGGAAAATTCCTTAAAAATACCGAAAGTCAAAATGAATGTAGGAATTTTGCAACTTCTATTTACCCAACCTATACAAAGGAGGTGTTATTAGAAAGGCCTTGATGAGGGCTATCTAAATCTGTAGCTATGTCAACTTTGAGGCGAAGCGTTATCGAATAATTCGACAAAAACCTCGAAAATTAAGCAATTTAGAAATTCAAAATTATTCTAAGTCCAGAAATTAAAATTTTTCTTTGTTTTTCAGGTTATTTTCTTCCTACGGGACGCAGGAGTGTCTACAAAGATGATATCAACAAAAAATAACGATACTAGCAGCTGTTTTCAATGAAAATTTCGCACAAATGTTCTAAATGTTCACCCCTAAGGTAGACTTTTGAACGTAAACAAACAATGCCGAATTTTTTGTAGGTCAATTTCCCAATTTTCCGTCAGGCGGATCCGGACGAAAGTGGTGTCGTTCGACGGGTAATTAACAGGGCTATCTAAATATATATAATTGATAATTTGGAAAAGAAAGGCTATCGAATTAATCGACAAAAACCTCAAAAATGACTAAATTTGAAATTTAAATGTTGGATTTCTAAGAATCTATTTACCAGATTTTAATAAAGGAGGTGTTGTTAGATAGGTCGTGACGCGAGCTATCTAGGTATGTATAATTAATTATTTTCAAAAAATGAGGGGGCAAGTTATTAAAGGAAAATCGCAGAAAATTTTCGAAAAAACGGTAAATTGAGTTTTGTATGTTAAAAATTTACTACTTTTATTAACCAGATCTTAATAAAAGAGGTGTTATTAGATAGGCCTAGATGAGTTCTATCTAAATATATAGTTAAAAATTTCAAAAATAAATTTCGAAGAGTTATAAGCAAAGAGCCTTGGAAAATTCCTTAAAAATACCGAAAGTCAAAATGAATGTAGGAATTTTGCAACTTCTATTTACCCAACCTATACAAAGGAGGTGTTATTAGAAAGGCCTTGATGAGGGCTATCTAAATCTGTAGCTATGTCAACTTTGAGGCGAAGCGTTATCGAATAATTCGACAAAAACCTCGAAAATTAAGCAATTTAGAAATTCAAAATTATTCTAAGTCCAGAAATTAAAATTTTTCTTTGTTTTTCAGGTTATTTTCTTCCTACGGGACGCAGGAGTGTCTACAAAGATGATATCAACAAAAAATAACGATACTAGCAGCTGTTTTCAATGAAAATTTCGCACAAATGTTCTAAATGTTCACCCCTAAGGTAGACTTTTGAACGTAAACAAACAATGCCGAATTTTTTGTAGGTCAATTTCCCAATTTTCCGTCAGGCGGATCCGGACGAAAGTGGTGTCGTTCGACGGGTAATTAACAGGGCTATCTAAATATATATAATTGATAATTTGGAAAAGAAAGGCTATCGAATTAATCGACAAAAACCTCAAAAATGACTAAATTTGAAATTTAAATGTTGGATTTCTAAGAATCTATTTACCAGATTTTAATAAAGGAGGTGTTGTTAGATAGGTCGTGACGCGAGCTATCTAGGTATGTATAATTAATTATTTTCAAAAAATGAGGGGGCAAGTTATTAAAGGAAAATCGCAGAAAATTTTCGAAAAAACGGTAAATTGAGTTTTGTATGTTAAAAATTTACTACTTTTATTAACCAGATCTTAATAAAAGAGGTGTTATTAGATAGGCCTAGATGAGTTCTATCTAAATATATATAGTTAAAAATTTCAAAAATAAATTTCGAAGAGTTATAAGCAAAGAGCCTTGGAAAATTCCTTAAAAATACCGAAAGTCAAAATGAATGTAGGAATTTTGCAACTTCTATTTACCCAACCTATACAAAGGAGGTGTTATTAGAAAGGCCTTGATGAGGGCTATCTAAATCTGTAGCTATGTCAACTTTGAGGCGAAGCGTTATCGAATAATTCGACAAAAACCTCGAAAATTAAGCAATTTAGAAATTCAAAATTATTCTAAGTCCAGAAATTAAAATTTTTCTTTGTTTTTCAGGTTATTTTCTTCCTACGGGACGCAGGAGTGTCTACAAAGATGATATCAACAAAAAATAACGATACTAGCAGCTGTTTTCAATGAAAATTTCGCACAAATGTTCTAAATGTTCACCCCTAAGGTAGACTTTTGAACGTAAACAAACAATGCCGAATTTTTTGTAGGTCAATTTCCCAATTTTCCGTCAGGCGGATCCGGACGAAAGTGGTGTCGTTCGACGGGTAATTAACAGGGCTATCTAAATATATATAATTGATAATTTGGAAAAGAAAGGCTATCGAATTAATCGACAAAAACCTCAAAAATGACTAAATTTGAAATTTAAATGTTGGATTTCTAAGAATCTATTTACCAGATTTTAATAAAGGAGGTGTTGTTAGATAGGTCGTGACGCGAGCTATCTAGGTATGTATAATTAATTATTTTCAAAAAATGAGGGGGCAAGTTATTAAAGGAAAATCGCAGAAAATTTTCGAAAAAACGGTAAATTGAGTTTTGTATGTTAAAAATTTACTACTTTTATTAACCAGATCTTAATAAAAGAGGTGTTATTAGATAGGCCTAGATGAGTTCTATCTAAATATATATAGTTAAAAATTTCAAAAATAAATTTCGAAGAGTTATAAGCAAAGAGCCTTGGAAAATTCCTTAAAAATACCGAAAGTCAAAATGAATGTAGGAATTTTGCAACTTCTATTTACCCAACCTATACAAAGGAGGTGTTATTAGAAAGGCCTTGATGAGGGCTATCTAAATCTGTAGCTATGTCAACTTTGAGGCGAAGCGTTATCGAATAATTCGACAAAAACCTCGAAAATTAAGCAATTTAGAAATTCAAAATTATTCTAAGTCCAGAAATTAAAATTTTTCTTTGTTTTTCAGGTTATTTTCTTCCTACGGGACGCAGGAGTGTCTACAAAGATGATATCAACAAAAAATAACGATACTAGCAGCTGTTTTCAATGAAAATTTCGCACAAATGTTCTAAATGTTCACCCCTAAGGTAGACTTTTGAACGTAAACAAACAATGCCGAATTTTTTGTAGGTCAATTTCCCAATTTTCCGTCAGGCGGATCCGGACGAAAGTGGTGTCGTTCGACGGGTAATTAACAGGGCTATCTAAATATATATAATTGATAATTTGGAAAAGAAAGGCTATCGAATTAATCGACAAAAACCTCAAAAATGACTAAATTTGAAATTTAAATGTTGGATTTCTAAGAATCTATTTACCAGATTTTAATAAAGGAGGTGTTGTTAGATAGGTCGTGACGCGAGCTATCTAGGTATGTATAATTAATTATTTTCAAAAAATGAGGGGGCAAGTTATTAAAGGAAAATCGCAGAAAATTTTCGAAAAAACGGTAAATTGAGTTTTGTATGTTAAAAATTTACTACTTTTATTAACCAGATCTTAATAAAAGAGGTGTTATTAGATAGGCCTAGATGAGTTCTATCTAAATATATATAGTTAAAAATTTCAAAAATAAATTTCGAAGAGTTATAAGCAAAGAGCCTTGGAAAATTCCTTAAAAATACCGAAAGTCAAAATGAATGTAGGAATTTTGCAACTTCTATTTACCCAACCTATACAAAGGAGGTGTTATTAGAAAGGCCTTGATGAGGGCTATCTAAATCTGTAGCTATGTCAACTTTGAGGCGAAGCGTTATCGAATAATTCGACAAAAACCTCGAAAATTAAGCAATTTAGAAATTCAAAATTATTCTAAGTCCAGAAATTAAAATTTTTCTTTGTTTTTCAGGTTATTTTCTTCCTACGGGACGCAGGAGTGTCTACAAAGATGATATCAACAAAAAATAACGATACTAGCAGCTGTTTTCAATGAAAATTTCGCACAAATGTTCTAAATGTTCACCCCTAAGGTAGACTTTTGAACGTAAACAAACAATGCCGAATTTTTTGTAGGTCAATTTCCCAATTTTCCGTCAGGCGGATCCGGACGAAAGTGGTGTCGTTCGACGGGTAATTAACAGGGCTATCTAAATATATATAATTGATAATTTGGAAAAGAAAGGCTATCGAATTAATCGACAAAAACCTCAAAAATGACTAAATTTGAAATTTAAATGTTGGATTTCTAAGAATCTATTTACCAGATTTTAATAAAGGAGGTGTTGTTAGATAGGTCGTGACGCGAGCTATCTAGGTATGTATAATTAATTATTTTCAAAAAATGAGGGGGCAAGTTATTAAAGGAAAATCGCAGAAAATTTTCGAAAAAACGGTAAATTGAGTTTTGTATGTTAAAAATTTACTACTTTTATTAACCAGATCTTAATAAAAGAGGTGTTATTAGATAGGCCTAGATGAGTTCTATCTAAATATATATAGTTAAAAATTTCAAAAATAAATTTCGAAGAGTTATAAGCAAAGAGCCTTGGAAAATTCCTTAAAAATACCGAAAGTCAAAATGAATGTAGGAATTTTGCAACTTCTATTTACCCAACCTATACAAAGGAGGTGTTATTAGAAAGGCCTTGATGAGGGCTATCTAAATCTGTAGCTATGTCAACTTTGAGGCGAAGCGTTATCGAATAATTCGACAAAAACCTCGAAAATTAAGCAATTTAGAAATTCAAAATTATTCTAAGTCCAGAAATTAAAATTTTTCTTTGTTTTTCAGGTTATTTTCTTCCTACGGGACGCAGGAGTGTCTACAAAGATGATATCAACAAAAAATAACGATACTAGCAGCTGTTTTCAATGAAAATTTCGCACAAATGTTCTAAATGTTCACCCCTAAGGTAGACTTTTGAACGTAAACAAACAATGCCGAATTTTTTGTAGGTCAATTTCCCAATTTTCCGTCAGGCGGATCCGGACGAAAGTGGTGTCGTTCGACGGGTAATTAACAGGGCTATCTAAATATATATAATTGATAATTTGGAAAAGAAAGGCTATCGAATTAATCGACAAAAACCTCAAAAATGACTAAATTTGAAATTTAAATGTTGGATTTCTAAGAATCTATTTACCAGATTTTAATAAAGGAGGTGTTGTTAGATAGGTCGTGACGCGAGCTATCTAGGTATGTATAATTAATTATTTTCAAAAAATGAGGGGGCAAGTTATTAAAGGAAAATCGCAGAAAATTTTCGAAAAAACGGTAAATTGAGTTTTGTATGTTAAAAATTTACTACTTTTATTAACCAGATCTTAATAAAAGAGGTGTTATTAGATAGGCCTAGATGAGTTCTATCTAAATATATATAGTTAAAAATTTCAAAAATAAATTTCGAAGAGTTATAAGCAAAGAGCCTTGGAAAATTCCTTAAAAATACCGAAAGTCAAAATGAATGTAGGAATTTTGCAACTTCTATTTACCCAACCTATACAAAGGAGGTGTTATTAGAAAGGCCTTGATGAGGGCTATCTAAATCTGTAGCTATGTCAACTTTGAGGCGAAGCGTTATCGAATAATTCGACAAAAACCTCGAAAATTAAGCAATTTAGAAATTCAAAATTATTCTAAGTCCAGAAATTAAAATTTTTCTTTGTTTTTCAGGTTATTTTCTTCCTACGGGACGCAGGAGTGTCTACAAAGATGATATCAACAAAAAATAACGATACTAGCAGCTGTTTTCAATGAAAATTTCGCACAAATGTTCTAAATGTTCACCCCTAAGGTAGACTTTTGAACGTAAACAAACAATGCCGAATTTTTTGTAGGTCAATTTCCCAATTTTCCGTCAGGCGGATCCGGACGAAAGTGGTGTCGTTCGACGGGTAATTAACAGGGCTATCTAAATATATATAATTGATAATTTGGAAAAGAAAGGCTATCGAATTAATCGACAAAAACCTCAAAAATGACTAAATTTGAAATTTAAATGTTGGATTTCTAAGAATCTATTTACCAGATTTTAATAAAGGAGGTGTTGTTAGATAGGTCGTGACGCGAGCTATCTAGGTATGTATAATTAATTATTTTCAAAAAATGAGGGGGCAAGTTATTAAAGGAAAATCGCAGAAAATTTTCGAAAAAACGGTAAATTGAGTTTTGTATGTTAAAAATTTACTACTTTTATTAACCAGATCTTAATAAAAGAGGTGTTATTAGATAGGCCTAGATGAGTTCTATCTAAATATATATAGTTAAAAATTTCAAAAATAAATTTCGAAGAGTTATAAGCAAAGAGCCTTGGAAAATTCCTTAAAAATACCGAAAGTCAAAATGAATGTAGGAATTTTGCAACTTCTATTTACCCAACCTATACAAAGGAGGTGTTATTAGAAAGGCCTTGATGAGGGCTATCTAAATCTGTAGCTATGTCAACTTTGAGGCGAAGCGTTATCGAATAATTCGACAAAAACCTCGAAAATTAAGCAATTTAGAAATTCAAAATTATTCTAAGTCCAGAAATTAAAATTTTTCTTTGTTTTTCAGGTTATTTTCTTCCTACGGGACGCAGGAGTGTCTACAAAGATGATATCAACAAAAAATAACGATACTAGCAGCTGTTTTCAATGAAAATTTCGCACAAATGTTCTAAATGTTCACCCCTAAGGTAGACTTTTGAACGTAAACAAACAATGCCGAATTTTTTGTAGGTCAATTTCCCAATTTTCCGTCAGGCGGATCCGGACGAAAGTGGTGTCGTTCGACGGGTAATTAACAGGGCTATCTAAATATATATAATTGATAATTTGGAAAAGAAAGGCTATCGAATTAATCGACAAAAACCTCAAAAATGACTAAATTTGAAATTTAAATGTTGGATTTCTAAGAATCTATTTACCAGATTTTAATAAAGGAGGTGTTGTTAGATAGGTCGTGACGCGAGCTATCTAGGTATGTATAATTAATTATTTTCAAAAAATGAGGGGGCAAGTTATTAAAGGAAAATCGCAGAAAATTTTCGAAAAAACGGTAAATTGAGTTTTGTATGTTAAAAATTTACTACTTTTATTAACCAGATCTTAATAAAAGAGGTGTTATTAGATAGGCCTAGATGAGTTCTATCTAAATATATATAGTTAAAAATTTCAAAAATAAATTTCGAAGAGTTATAAGCAAAGAGCCTTGGAAAATTCCTTAAAAATACCGAAAGTCAAAATGAATGTAGGAATTTTGCAACTTCTATTTACCCAACCTATACAAAGGAGGTGTTATTAGAAAGGCCTTGATGAGGGCTATCTAAATCTGTAGCTATGTCAACTTTGAGGCGAAGCGTTATCGAATAATTCGACAAAAACCTCGAAAATTAAGCAATTTAGAAATTCAAAATTATTCTAAGTCCAGAAATTAAAATTTTTCTTTGTTTTTCAGGTTATTTTCTTCCTACGGGACGCAGGAGTGTCTACAAAGATGATATCAACAAAAAATAACGATACTAGCAGCTGTTTTCAATGAAAATTTCGCACAAATGTTCTAAATGTTCACCCCTAAGGTAGACTTTTGAACGTAAACAAACAATGCCGAATTTTTTGTAGGTCAATTTCCCAATTTTCCGTCAGGCGGATCCGGACGAAAGTGGTGTCGTTCGACGGGTAATTAACAGGGCTATCTAAATATATATAATTGATAATTTGGAAAAGAAAGGCTATCGAATTAATCGACAAAAACCTCAAAAATGACTAAATTTGAAATTTAAATGTTGGATTTCTAAGAATCTATTTACCAGATTTTAATAAAGGAGGTGTTGTTAGATAGGTCGTGACGCGAGCTATCTAGGTATGTATAATTAATTATTTTCAAAAAATGAGGGGGCAAGTTATTAAAGGAAAATCGCAGAAAATTTTCGAAAAAACGGTAAATTGAGTTTTGTATGTTAAAAATTTACTACTTTTATTAACCAGATCTTAATAAAAGAGGTGTTATTAGATAGGCCTAGATGAGTTCTATCTAAATATATATAGTTAAAAATTTCAAAAATAAATTTCGAAGAGTTATAAGCAAAGAGCCTTGGAAAATTCCTTAAAAATACCGAAAGTCAAAATGAATGTAGGAATTTTGCAACTTCTATTTACCCAACCTATACAAAGGAGGTGTTATTAGAAAGGCCTTGATGAGGGCTATCTAAATCTGTAGCTATGTCAACTTTGAGGCGAAGCGTTATCGAATAATTCGACAAAAACCTCGAAAATTAAGCAATTTAGAAATTCAAAATTATTCTAAGTCCAGAAATTAAAATTTTTCTTTGTTTTTCAGGTTATTTTCTTCCTACGGGACGCAGGAGTGTCTACAAAGATGATATCAACAAAAAATAACGATACTAGCAGCTGTTTTCAATGAAAATTTCGCACAAATGTTCTAAATGTTCACCCCTAAGGTAGACTTTTGAACGTAAACAAACAATGCCGAATTTTTTGTAGGTCAATTTCCCAATTTTCCGTCAGGCGGATCCGGACGAAAGTGGTGTCGTTCGACGGGTAATTAACAGGGCTATCTAAATATATATAATTGATAATTTGGAAAAGAAAGGCTATCGAATTAATCGACAAAAACCTCAAAAATGACTAAATTTGAAATTTAAATGTTGGATTTCTAAGAATCTATTTACCAGATTTTAATAAAGGAGGTGTTGTTAGATAGGTCGTGACGCGAGCTATCTAGGTATGTATAATTAATTATTTTCAAAAAATGAGGGGGCAAGTTATTAAAGGAAAATCGCAGAAAATTTTCGAAAAAACGGTAAATTGAGTTTTGTATGTTAAAAATTTACTACTTTTATTAACCAGATCTTAATAAAAGAGGTGTTATTAGATAGGCCTAGATGAGTTCTATCTAAATATATATAGTTAAAAATTTCAAAAATAAATTTCGAAGAGTTATAAGCAAAGAGCCTTGGAAAATTCCTTAAAAATACCGAAAGTCAAAATGAATGTAGGAATTTTGCAACTTCTATTTACCCAACCTATACAAAGGAGGTGTTATTAGAAAGGCCTTGATGAGGGCTATCTAAATCTGTAGCTATGTCAACTTTGAGGCGAAGCGTTATCGAATAATTCGACAAAAACCTCGAAAATTAAGCAATTTAGAAATTCAAAATTATTCTAAGTCCAGAAATTAAAATTTTTCTTTGTTTTTCAGGTTATTTTCTTCCTACGGGACGCAGGAGTGTCTACAAAGATGATATCAACAAAAAATAACGATACTAGCAGCTGTTTTCAATGAAAATTTCGCACAAATGTTCTAAATGTTCACCCCTAAGGTAGACTTTTGAACGTAAACAAACAATGCCGAATTTTTTGTAGGTCAATTTCCCAATTTTCCGTCAGGCGGATCCGGACGAAAGTGGTGTCGTTCGACGGGTAATTAACAGGGCTATCTAAATATATATAATTGATAATTTGGAAAAGAAAGGCTATCGAATTAATCGACAAAAACCTCAAAAATGACTAAATTTGAAATTTAAATGTTGGATTTCTAAGAATCTATTTACCAGATTTTAATAAAGGAGGTGTTGTTAGATAGGTCGTGACGCGAGCTATCTAGGTATGTATAATTAATTATTTTCAAAAAATGAGGGGGCAAGTTATTAAAGGAAAATCGCAGAAAATTTTCGAAAAAACGGTAAATTGAGTTTTGTATGTTAAAAATTTACTACTTTTATTAACCAGATCTTAATAAAAGAGGTGTTATTAGATAGGCCTAGATGAGTTCTATCTAAATATATATAGTTAAAAATTTCAAAAATAAATTTCGAAGAGTTATAAGCAAAGAGCCTTGGAAAATTCCTTAAAAATACCGAAAGTCAAAATGAATGTAGGAATTTTGCAACTTCTATTTACCCAACCTATACAAAGGAGGTGTTATTAGAAAGGCCTTGATGAGGGCTATCTAAATCTGTAGCTATGTCAACTTTGAGGCGAAGCGTTATCGAATAATTCGACAAAAACCTCGAAAATTAAGCAATTTAGAAATTCAAAATTATTCTAAGTCCAGAAATTAAAATTTTTCTTTGTTTTTCAGGTTATTTTCTTCCTACGGGACGCAGGAGTGTCTACAAAGATGATATCAACAAAAAATAACGATACTAGCAGCTGTTTTCAATGAAAATTTCGCACAAATGTTCTAAATGTTCACCCCTAAGGTAGACTTTTGAACGTAAACAAACAATGCCGAATTTTTTGTAGGTCAATTTCCCAATTTTCCGTCAGGCGGATCCGGACGAAAGTGGTGTCGTTCGACGGGTAATTAACAGGGCTATCTAAATATATATAATTGATAATTTGGAAAAGAAAGGCTATCGAATTAATCGACAAAAACCTCAAAAATGACTAAATTTGAAATTTAAATGTTGGATTTCTAAGAATCTATTTACCAGATTTTAATAAAGGAGGTGTTGTTAGATAGGTCGTGACGCGAGCTATCTAGGTATGTATAATTAATTATTTTCAAAAAATGAGGGGGCAAGTTATTAAAGGAAAATCGCAGAAAATTTTCGAAAAAACGGTAAATTGAGTTTTGTATGTTAAAAATTTACTACTTTTATTAACCAGATCTTAATAAAAGAGGTGTTATTAGATAGGCCTAGATGAGTTCTATCTAAATATATATAGTTAAAAATTTCAAAAATAAATTTCGAAGAGTTATAAGCAAAGAGCCTTGGAAAATTCCTTAAAAATACCGAAAGTCAAAATGAATGTAGGAATTTTGCAACTTCTATTTACCCAACCTATACAAAGGAGGTGTTATTAGAAAGGCCTTGATGAGGGCTATCTAAATCTGTAGCTATGTCAACTTTGAGGCGAAGCGTTATCGAATAATTCGACAAAAACCTCGAAAATTAAGCAATTTAGAAATTCAAAATTATTCTAAGTCCAGAAATTAAAATTTTTCTTTGTTTTTCAGGTTATTTTCTTCCTACGGGACGCAGGAGTGTCTACAAAGATGATATCAACAAAAAATAACGATACTAGCAGCTGTTTTCAATGAAAATTTCGCACAAATGTTCTAAATGTTCACCCCTAAGGTAGACTTTTGAACGTAAACAAACAATGCCGAATTTTTTGTAGGTCAATTTCCCAATTTTCCGTCAGGCGGATCCGGACGAAAGTGGTGTCGTTCGACGGGTAATTAACAGGGCTATCTAAATATATATAATTGATAATTTGGAAAAGAAAGGCTATCGAATTAATCGACAAAAACCTCAAAAATGACTAAATTTGAAATTTAAATGTTGGATTTCTAAGAATCTATTTACCAGATTTTAATAAAGGAGGTGTTGTTAGATAGGTCGTGACGCGAGCTATCTAGGTATGTATAATTAATTATTTTCAAAAAATGAGGGGGCAAGTTATTAAAGGAAAATCGCAGAAAATTTTCGAAAAAACGGTAAATTGAGTTTTGTATGTTAAAAATTTACTACTTTTATTAACCAGATCTTAATAAAAGAGGTGTTATTAGATAGGCCTAGATGAGTTCTATCTAAATATATATAGTTAAAAATTTCAAAAATAAATTTCGAAGAGTTATAAGCAAAGAGCCTTGGAAAATTCCTTAAAAATACCGAAAGTCAAAATGAATGTAGGAATTTTGCAACTTCTATTTACCCAACCTATACAAAGGAGGTGTTATTAGAAAGGCCTTGATGAGGGCTATCTAAATCTGTAGCTATGTCAACTTTGAGGCGAAGCGTTATCGAATAATTCGACAAAAACCTCGAAAATTAAGCAATTTAGAAATTCAAAATTATTCTAAGTCCAGAAATTAAAATTTTTCTTTGTTTTTCAGGTTATTTTCTTCCTACGGGACGCAGGAGTGTCTACAAAGATGATATCAACAAAAAATAACGATACTAGCAGCTGTTTTCAATGAAAATTTCGCACAAATGTTCTAAATGTTCACCCCTAAGGTAGACTTTTGAACGTAAACAAACAATGCCGAATTTTTTGTAGGTCAATTTCCCAATTTTCCGTCAGGCGGATCCGGACGAAAGTGGTGTCGTTCGACGGGTAATTAACAGGGCTATCTAAATATATATAATTGATAATTTGGAAAAGAAAGGCTATCGAATTAATCGACAAAAACCTCAAAAATGACTAAATTTGAAATTTAAATGTTGGATTTCTAAGAATCTATTTACCAGATTTTAATAAAGGAGGTGTTGTTAGATAGGTCGTGACGCGAGCTATCTAGGTATGTATAATTAATTATTTTCAAAAAATGAGGGGGCAAGTTATTAAAGGAAAATCGCAGAAAATTTTCGAAAAAACGGTAAATTGAGTTTTGTATGTTAAAAATTTACTACTTTTATTAACCAGATCTTAATAAAAGAGGTGTTATTAGATAGGCCTAGATGAGTTCTATCTAAATATATATAGTTAAAAATTTCAAAAATAAATTTCGAAGAGTTATAAGCAAAGAGCCTTGGAAAATTCCTTAAAAATACCGAAAGTCAAAATGAATGTAGGAATTTTGCAACTTCTATTTACCCAACCTATACAAAGGAGGTGTTATTAGAAAGGCCTTGATGAGGGCTATCTAAATCTGTAGCTATGTCAACTTTGAGGCGAAGCGTTATCGAATAATTCGACAAAAACCTCGAAAATTAAGCAATTTAGAAATTCAAAATTATTCTAAGTCCAGAAATTAAAATTTTTCTTTGTTTTTCAGGTTATTTTCTTCCTACGGGACGCAGGAGTGTCTACAAAGATGATATCAACAAAAAATAACGATACTAGCAGCTGTTTTCAATGAAAATTTCGCACAAATGTTCTAAATGTTCACCCCTAAGGTAGACTTTTGAACGTAAACAAACAATGCCGAATTTTTTGTAGGTCAATTTCCCAATTTTCCGTCAGG
Organism: Diaphora mendica; assembly: GCA_949125395.1. Taxonomy (NCBI): domain Eukaryota; kingdom Metazoa; phylum Arthropoda; class Insecta; order Lepidoptera; family Erebidae; genus Diaphora; species Diaphora mendica. The sequence goes on along the minus strand of CASBMC010000032.1, from coordinate 140,741 downwards.
CGGATCCGGACGAAAGTGGTGTCGTTCGACGGGTAATTAACAGGGCTATCTAAATATATATAATTGATAATTTGGAAAAGAAAGGCTATCGAATTAATCGACAAAAACCTCAAAAATGACTAAATTTGAAATTTAAATGTTGGATTTCTAAGAATCTATTTACCAGATTTTAATAAAGGAGGTGTTGTTAGATAGGTCGTGACGCGAGCTATCTAGGTATGTATAATTAATTATTTTCAAAAAATGAGGGGGCAAGTTATTAAAGGAAAATCGCAGAAAATTTTCGAAAAAACGGTAAATTGAGTTTTGTATGTTAAAAATTTACTACTTTTATTAACCAGATCTTAATAAAAGAGGTGTTATTAGATAGGCCTAGATGAGTTCTATCTAAATATATATAGTTAAAAATTTCAAAAATAAATTTCGAAGAGTTATAAGCAAAGAGCCTTGGAAAATTCCTTAAAAATACCGAAAGTCAAAATGAATGTAGGAATTTTGCAACTTCTATTTACCCAACCTATACAAAGGAGGTGTTATTAGAAAGGCCTTGATGAGGGCTATCTAAATCTGTAGCTATGTCAACTTTGAGGCGAAGCGTTATCGAATAATTCGACAAAAACCTCGAAAATTAAGCAATTTAGAAATTCAAAATTATTCTAAGTCCAGAAATTAAAATTTTTCTTTGTTTTTCAGGTTATTTTCTTCCTACGGGACGCAGGAGTGTCTACAAAGATGATATCAACAAAAAATAACGATACTAGCAGCTGTTTTCAATGAAAATTTCGCACGGTTAGGTTTTTTTTTTTTTTTTTTTTTTTTTTTTACGTGGTGGAATGCATTTACGCACTTCGCTCGCCTCCCGCGGGGGCAGGGGGTTCGCTTCGTGTGGGACTCCTGACCTCAAAGAGAAGCCAGACTACCCACTAAACCACCACGGTGTTCCTCCTTCACCTAATCCGAGCCACGGGATAGTTTGCTCACCGCGACTCGGCTAGGGACGCCCTTTGTTGTTGGGCACACCTCATGAATGCACCCCAGAAACACAGAGGGGCGCATTCCGCCACATTAGCATGGGGCGGCAGATCCCCCGATCCACCACCCGTGGCCACTCTCACCCAGGGACGCGTGCGGACTTCGCCCACCGGCATCCCTCCCCGGGACGCGTGCGAACTCCGCCCGCCGGCGTCCCCGTGGCCCGCGGGGCGAAAGAGCGAGCCCAGCCCACTCCCGCCCCAGCAGAGCCCCTCCTCTTGGCCGCCATCAGCCGTGAGGCGACGGCAGCCCGACACTCATCGCCGCCGGCCATAGCCGGAGCCACAGCCTACGGCGAGAGGTCTGCTTTTTACGACTTTGCTGTCGGGTTTTAGAGTCTTTTCCTTGACGCGGGCCGGCCAGTTAAGGCAAGCCCTCCGGCCAACAGGTTCTCAGCTACCCTCCTGGAGCCACCAGTCAGGTCATAGTTGAGCCCCTGTTGGTTACGGAACGCGAGAGGGTGGCGAAGCCTCTCTCACCGACGGTGGCACTAGTGCCTGTCAGCCCCTGAGTTAACAGTGGGCCGACCCGCCCCTAGATCCCGCCGAGCCCTGAAAAGGGCTGCTGCGGATCCCACCCCGCGACCCCCTCGTGCAATGGAGTCAAGCCCTGAAAAGGGCTGTCGGGTTATTGGTCAGACGGCCAGCATACAGAGCTCCTGAGAGTCAGAGTATCCTGACCGCCTGTCCAGGGCGCACCAGCCTCCACGCTTCCGCTCCCCAGGACCGGAGTCCAAAGGGAGAAGAAACGCGTAAGCCAACGTGGAGGTTACCCGACGCCGCGCCCCCGCACGGTTAGGTTAGGTTAGGTTAGGTTAGGTTAGGTTAGGTTAGGTTAGGTTAGGTTTTTTTTTTTTTTTTTTTTTTTTTTATTATTTTTTTTTTTTTTTTTTTTTTTAATGTTATCCCATGGGATAACGCTGCTTTCCCCCGTCCATGGTAACGACAGGACCTTGTTTACTAGTTATAAATTTTTTTTTTTTTTTTTTTTTTTTTTTTTTTTTTTTTTTTTTTTTTTTTTTTTTTTTTTTTTTTTTTTTTTTTTTTTGCCATTCATTGATGTGTCTCGCACCAAGTGCCTCCCATCCGTCTCTTGATTTTAATTAATTTTTTACTATTTTCTATTTCATTTTCTTCTTATATATTACTATACAACATTTTGCAGCACAGCATTATTTCTAAATATTTTTAAATTTCTTCGTTATTTTCTTAATTCTCTTTTCTTTAGTCATTTATATTATTAATATCCATTTAATATCTTTATGCAATAGTTCTAAATAGTCAATCTAATTATCAATGCAAAATTTATTTTAAGTTAATTAATGATCTTGTAATTTTTTATTTAATTATCGAGGTATTATACTGTATTATATGTTTATTTTACTATTTATGTATATTGTTTTGTATTAGGTTCTTTTCTATTTGATGCTTTTCATGCTTAGTTTTCTTTTTATTTATACTTTTCTTTATTAAAATTTTGTTATATTGGTTCTAGTTTTGTTCTCCAAGTATATTTCATTTGTGGTTTTCCCATCTGTGATGCCACGGCATTTGTGACTTGTGTAATTTGTTTTGTGTTCTTGTCTTTATCCAGTGTTTTTGTGAGTGTTTTGTTTTTGTGTGCATTTTATGATTTGTTGTTTTAATCTATGTGTGCGTGATTTAAATGTCTTAAAGTGATGTTCGTGTCTGTATATGTTTTTTATTTTTAGCATGAATTCCGCCTTTGTTATCAACAATCTATTTATATGCTTAAATATAAACAATTATTATAAGCCCGGTCGTGAATTGTTTGTTATGCTGTTTATTTTAGTTGTGTGTGCGTGTTCAGTGTTTGTGTGCATGTTATGATGTCTCCGTATATGTTCACAATATACTTTCAATATCTGTGTGTGTACGTGTGTGTGTGTTTCTGTGTCGTGTGTGTGTGAATGAGTGTGTCACGAGTATGCCGTGGTTAACCTCGCCAGATAGTCCCACTTTTGGCGGACTGGGCACTCTGCGCTGAAGGCGTTGTGCCCCGTGCTGCTCAGCCTCTCACCCTGGCAGTTGCAGCAGTTTGGTTCCGCACCACGGGCAGCGTCCGGGCATTCGGCCCTTAGGTGGGGCCCGCCACAATGGCTGCAGTTAGGTTTAGTCGTGGTGCAGAACCTCTTGCTGTGCCCGTATCCCAGACACAGGGAGCACTGCACTAGGGGGGATTGGTCCGCAACCTTAATCGGTTGCAGATCAACATGCAGCCTCCCCCTGTCTAGGGCACGAGACCAAACCACCGGGGAGACCCTGAGCACCACGTGGCACGTGTGGGGATTTTTGGCTCTCCTCCTGTATTGGACCGTTAGCCTGTCCTGATCCGGTGTCAGGTCCCGGAATATCTCCCGGTTCCTGCACCTCAAGGCGTTCACTAGGTCCTCGTCCGTTTGGGTCTTTTGGACGCCATATAGCACCAGGAGGGGATCCCTATTTTTGACCTCCTCCACTACCAGGTCTTTGCCTTTCTCTGTTATTCGTTTTAGAGCTTTCTTACGTTCTTCTTCTGTTCTATATCCTAGTATTACTTTTCTATCTTTGGCTTTCCTTATTTTTTCCACTTGCACCCATCCCTCGTCCTCGTCCGCAGCCTTTCGCAGTCGCTCGATGACCTGCTCCCCGGTGTCCTGATCGTCTTTAGACGTGACGACCACCGAGTGCAGGGTTGTCCTGTCCGGGAGCCGAGCCTCGGAGCGGCCTGCCACTACCCCCGCATAGGTCGCTTTTTGCGTTCTCTTTCTCTCACTATCATCTTGGTTCTCTATACTTTCTTTTATCTCACTTATAGCCTTTGCGTTTTCTTTTAGTATCTTTTCATTCTCTTCTACTTTCTTTCCTCTATCAGCTTGCTTTTGTATCTGTTCTTTTATTTCTCCTATAGCTTTGGCATTTTCTTTCAAGATCTTCTCGTTTTCTTCCATCTTCCTGAGGACTTCCTCGTTGGTATTGGTTCCTGGAACCCCCACGACTTCGAAGCTCTGCTCCACAACCGATCTTACTCTATCCTTTTCATATTCCTTAAATAGTCGCTCTATGATACCGATTCTGCACTCTATCTCTTTCTTTATCTCTCTCTTAATGTTGCCCGAGATCTTGAGCTGCTCTCTTATGATTTGGCAGTTTCGGGAGGCTTGGTAGCTTCGCTTGTCTGCCGGGATCGTCGCTGCCTCCGGCGTTGGTGATGATGAAGCAAAACTGAGTCGTCTGTTGGTGAAGGTTCCAGTGGTGGACATGTTGGGGGTGTGCGTTCGGTGAGTTTATAAATATGGGTGTAAGTTTGTGAGTTGATGTCGTGTGTGTTCAGGGGAAATTGTCGGTGTGTATATATGTATTCGACCCTGTATAGGGGTGTGAATGTTAGTGTAAAAGTGTGTGTCTGACCCTGTATAGGGGGGTGAATGTCAATGTAAAACTAAAACTTAAAAGTTTGAATCAATGTGCATATATTTGTTGCTCTAATTTGAGCCGGTCTATTTATTTTATGAGGTGTATATAGCCTCAGTCGACGAATAAAACTTAAAATAATTAACTTAAAACTATACGAAATTTAATAATGTAACAATAAAAATTTTCCCTAAATAAAATTCAGCCGAACCTATATACCCAGTGAAATATGGGAGGGTGGGCGGGCGATTTTTTCGGAATCTACTTGCCCGATCTAAACAAAAGAGGTGTCGTTAGACGGGTCTTGGCGAGAGCTATCCAAATATGTATAGAAAGTAGTTTCCAAAATCAAGGTCAGCGAGTTATTCGACAAAAACCTCCGAAAACTCAGAAAATTAAGTTAAGATATGAAATTTTTTAAACTTCTATGTGCCGGATCACAATAAAAGAGGTGTTATTAGATAGGGCTAGACAAGCGCTATCTAGATATGTAAATTTAGTAGGTTCTAAAACAAAGGTTGTAAGGTTATTCGAGGAAAACCTTCAAAAATTTCTATGAATTACCGAAATATCGATTTAAATGTGAGAAATTTTCACTTTCTATTTGCCGGATTTATAAAAAAGAGGTGTTGTTAGATAGGTCTTGATAAGAGCTATCTAAATAAACAAAAATATCAACTATTGAACGAAGGGTTATCGAACAATTCGATGAAAGCCTCGAAAAATTACCGAAAATTAAATTTAAAATATGCTAAGTCCAAAAAATATAATTTTTTGTTTGTTTTACAGGTTCTGATGGTCCTACGGGACGCAGGAGTGTCTATAGGGACGATAAAAAATAACAATGGTGCACTACAAAGGTATACTCAATAAAAATTTCGTATATTTGGTCCAAAAACGCAGCCCTAAGGTAAACTTTCCAAGGTTAAGATTTTGTTCTTAAAGTATGAATAAGTCAAATTTTTCGGAATCTACTTGCCCGATCTAAACAAAAGAGGTGTCGTTAGACGGGTCTTGGCGAGAGCTATCCAAATATGTATAGAAAGTAGTTTCCAAAATCAAGGTCAGCGAGTTATTCGACAAAAACCTCCGAAAACTCAGAAAATTAAGTTAAGATATGAAATTTTTTAAACTTCTATGTGCCGGATCACAATAAAAGAGGTGTTATTAGATAGGGCTAGACAAGCGCTATCTAGATATGTAAATTTAGTAGGTTCTAAAACAAAGGTTGTAAGGTTATTCGAGGAAAACCTTCAAAAATTTCTATGAATTACCGAAATATCGATTTAAATGTGAGAAATTTTCACTTTCTATTTGCCGGATTTATAAAAAAGAGGTGTTGTTAGATAGGTCTTGATAAGAGCTATCTAAATAAACAAAAATATCAACTATTGAACGAAGGGTTATCGAACAATTCGATGAAAGCCTCGAAAAATTACCGAAAATTAAATTTAAAATATGCTAAGTCCAAAAAATATAATTTTTTGTTTGTTTTACAGGTTCTGATGGTCCTACGGGACGCAGGAGTGTCTATAGGGACGATAAAAAATAACAATGGTGCACTACAAAGGTATACTCAATAAAAATTTCGTATATTTGGTCCAAAAACGCAGCCCTAAGGTAAACTTTCCAAGGTTAAGATTTTGTTCTTAAAGTATGAATAAGTCAAATTTTTCGGAATCTACTTGCCCGATCTAAACAAAAGAGGTGTCGTTAGACGGGTCTTGGCGAGAGCTATCCAAATATGTATAGAAAGTAGCTTCCAAAATCAAGGTCAGCGAGTTATTCGACAAAAACCTCCGAAAATCAGAAAATTAAGTTAAGATATGAAATTTTTTAAACTTCTATGTGCCGGATCACAATAAAAGAGGTGTTATTAGATAGGGCTAGACAAGCGCTATCTAGATATGTAAATTTAGTAGGTTCTAAAACAAAGGTTGTAAGGTTATTCGAGGAAAACCTTCAAAAATTTCTATGAATTACCGAAATATCGATTTAAATGTGAGAAATTTTCACTTTCTATTTGCCGGATTTATAAAAAAGAGGTGTTGTTAGATAGGTCTTGATAAGAGCTATCTAAATAAACAAAAATATCAACTATTGAACGAAGGGTTATCGAACAATTCGATGAAAGCCTCGAAAAATTACCGAAAATTAAATTTAAAATATGCTAAGTCCAAAAAATATAATTTTTTGTTTGTTTTACAGGTTCTGATGGTCCTACGGGACGCAGGAGTGTCTATAGGGACGATAAAAAATAACAATGGTGCACTACAAAGGTATACTCAATAAAAATTTCGTATATTTGGTCCAAAAACGCAGCCCTAAGGTAAACTTTCCAAGGTTAAGATTTTGTTCTTAAAGTATGAATAAGTCAAATTTTTCGGAATCTACTTGCCCGATCTAAACAAAAGAGGTGTCGTTAGACGGGTCTTGGCGAGAGCTATCCAAATATGTATAGAAAGTAGTTTCCAAAATCAAGGTCAGCGAGTTATTCGACAAAAACCTCCGAAAACTCAGAAAATTAAGTTAAGATATGAAATTTTTTAAACTTCTATGTGCCGGATCACAATAAAAGAGGTGTTATTAGATAGGGCTAGACAAGCGCTATCTAGATATGTAAATTTAGTAGGTTCTAAAACAAAGGTTGTAAGGTTATTCGAGGAAAACCTTCAAAAATTTCTATGAATTACCGAAATATCGATTTAAATGTGAGAAATTTTCACTTTCTATTTGCCGGATTTATAAAAAAGAGGTGTTGTTAGATAGGTCTTGATAAGAGCTATCTAAATAAACAAAAATATCAACTATTGAACGAAGGGTTATCGAACAATTCGATGAAAGCCTCGAAAAATTACCGAAAATTAAATTTAAAATATGCTAAGTCCAAAAAATATAATTTTTTGTTTGTTTTACAGGTTCTGATGGTCCTACGGGACGCAGGAGTGTCTATAGGGACGATAAAAAATAACAATGGTGCACTACAAAGGTATACTCAATAAAAATTTCGTATATTTGGTCCAAAAACGCAGCCCTAAGGTAAACTTTCCAAGGTTAAGATTTTGTTCTTAAAGTATGAATAAGTCAAATTTTTCGGAATCTACTTGCCCGATCTAAACAAAAGAGGTGTCGTTAGACGGGTCTTGGCGAGAGCTATCCAAATATGTATAGAAAGTAGCTTCCAAAATCAAGGTCAGCGAGTTATTCGACAAAAACCTCCGAAAATCAGAAAATTAAGTTAAGATATGAAATTTTTTAAACTTCTATGTGCCGGATCACAATAAAAGAGGTGTTATTAGATAGGGCTAGACAAGCGCTATCTAGATATGTAAATTTAGTAGGTTCTAAAACAAAGGTTGTAAGGTTATTCGAGGAAAACCTTCAAAAATTTCTATGAATTACCGAAATATCGATTTAAATGTGAGAAATTTTCACTTTCTATTTGCCGGATTTATAAAAAAGAGGTGTTGTTAGATAGGTCTTGATAAGAGCTATCTAAATAAACAAAAATATCAACTATTGAACGAAGGGTTATCGAACAATTCGATGAAAGCCTCGAAAAATTACCGAAAATTAAATTTAAAATATGCTAAGTCCAAAAAATATAATTTTTTGTTTGTTTTACAGGTTCTGATGGTCCTACGGGACGCAGGAGTGTCTATAGGGACGATAAAAAATAACAATGGTGCACTACAAAGGTATACTCAATAAAAATTTCGTATATTTGGTCCAAAAACGCAGCCCTAAGGTAAACTTTCCAAGGTTAAGATTTTGTTCTTAAAGTATGAATAAGTCAAATTTTTCGGAATCTACTTGCCCGATCTAAACAAAAGAGGTGTCGTTAGACGGGTCTTGGCGAGAGCTATCCAAATATGTATAGAAAGTAGTTTCCAAAATCAAGGTCAGCGAGTTATTCGACAAAAACCTCCGAAAACTCAGAAAATTAAGTTAAGATATGAAATTTTTTAAACTTCTATGTGCCGGATCACAATAAAAGAGGTGTTATTAGATAGGGCTAGACAAGCGCTATCTAGATATGTAAATTTAGTAGGTTCTAAAACAAAGGTTGTAAGGTTATTCGAGGAAAACCTTCAAAAATTTCTATGAATTACCGAAATATCGATTTAAATGTGAGAAATTTTCACTTTCTATTTGCCGGATTTATAAAAAAGAGGTGTTGTTAGATAGGTCTTGATAAGAGCTATCTAAATAAACAAAAATATCAACTATTGAACGAAGGGTTATCGAACAATTCGATGAAAGCCTCGAAAAATTACCGAAAATTAAATTTAAAATATGCTAAGTCCAAAAAATATAATTTTTTGTTTGTTTTACAGGTTCTGATGGTCCTACGGGACGCAGGAGTGTCTATAGGGACGATAAAAAATAACAATGGTGCACTACAAAGGTATACTCAATAAAAATTTCGTATATTTGGTCCAAAAACGCAGCCCTAAGGTAAACTTTCCAAGGTTAAGATTTTGTTCTTAAAGTATGAATAAGTCAAATTTTTCGGAATCTACTTGCCCGATCTAAACAAAAGAGGTGTCGTTAGACGGGTCTTGGCGAGAGCTATCCAAATATGTATAGAAAGTAGTTTCCAAAATCAAGGTCAGCGAGTTATTCGACAAAAACCTCCGAAAACTCAGAAAATTAAGTTAAGATATGAAATTTTTTAAACTTCTATGTGCCGGATCACAATAAAAGAGGTGTTATTAGATAGGGCTAGACAAGCGCTATCTAGATATGTAAATTTAGTAGGTTCTAAAACAAAGGTTGTAAGGTTATTCGAGGAAAACCTTCAAAAATTTCTATGAATTACCGAAATATCGATTTAAATGTGAGAAATTTTCACTTTCTATTTGCCGGATTTATAAAAAAGAGGTGTTGTTAGATAGGTCTTGATAAGAGCTATCTAAATAAACAAAAATATCAACTATTGAACGAAGGGTTATCGAACAATTCGATGAAAGCCTCGAAAAATTACCGAAAATTAAATTTAAAATATGCTAAGTCCAAAAAATATAATTTTTTGTTTGTTTTACAGGTTCTGATGGTCCTACGGGACGCAGGAGTGTCTATAGGGACGATAAAAAATAACAATGGTGCACTACAAAGGTATACTCAATAAAAATTTCGTATATTTGGTCCAAAAACGCAGCCCTAAGGTAAACTTTCCAAGGTTAAGATTTTGTTCTTAAAGTATGAATAAGTCAAATTTTTCGGAATCTACTTGCCCGATCTAAACAAAAGAGGTGTCGTTAGACGGGTCTTGGCGAGAGCTATCCAAATATGTATAGAAAGTAGCTTCCAAAATCAAGGTCAGCGAGTTATTCGACAAAAACCTCCGAAAACTCAGAAAATTAAGTTAAGATATGAAATTTTTTAAACTTCTATGTGCCGGATCACAATAAAAGAGGTGTTATTAGATAGGGCTAGACAAGCGCTATCTAGATATGTAAATTTAGTAGGTTCTAAAACAAAGGTTGTAAGGTTATTCGAGGAAAACCTTCAAAAATTTCTATGAATTACCGAAATATCGATTTAAATGTGAGAAATTTTCACTTTCTATTTGCCGGATTTATAAAAAAGAGGTGTTGTTAGATAGGTCTTGATAAGAGCTATCTAAATAAACAAAAATATCAACTATTGAACGAAGGGTTATCGAACAATTCGATGAAAGCCTCGAAAAATTACCGAAAATTAAATTTAAAATATGCTAAGTCCAAAAAATATAATTTTTTGTTTGTTTTACAGGTTCTGATGGTCCTACGGGACGCAGGAGTGTCTATAGGGACGATAAAAAATAACAATGGTGCACTACAAAGGTATACTCAATAAAAATTTCGTATATTTGGTCCAAAAACGCAGCCCTAAGGTAAACTTTCCAAGGTTAAGATTTTGTTCTTAAAGTATGAATAAGTCAAATTTTTCGGAATCTACTTGCCCGATCTAAACAAAAGAGGTGTCGTTAGACGGGTCTTGGCGAGAGCTATCCAAATATGTATAGAAAGTAGCTTCCAAAATCAAGGTCAGCGAGTTATTCGACAAAAACCTCCGAAAACTCAGAAAATTAAGTTAAGATATGAAATTTTTTAAACTTCTATGTGCCGGATCACAATAAAAGAGGTGTTATTAGATAGGGCTAGACAAGCGCTATCTAGATATGTAAATTTAGTAGGTTCTAAAACAAAGGTTGTAAGGTTATTCGAGGAAAACCTTCAAAAATTTCTATGAATTACCGAAATATCGATTTAAATGTGAGAAATTTTCACTTTCTATTTGCCGGATTTATAAAAAAGAGGTGTTGTTAGATAGGTCTTGATAAGAGCTATCTAAATAAACAAAAATATCAACTATTGAACGAAGGGTTATCGAACAATTCGATGAAAGCCTCGAAAAATTACCGAAAATTAAATTTAAAATATGCTAAGTCCAAAAAATATAATTTTTTGTTTGTTTTACAGGTTCTGATGGTCCTACGGGACGCAGGAGTGTCTATAGGGACGATAAAAAATAACAATGGTGCACTACAAAGGTATACTCAATAAAAATTTCGTATATTTGGTCCAAAAACGCAGCCCTAAGGTAAACTTTCCAAGGCTAAGATTTTGTTCTTAAAGTATGAATAAGTCAAATTTTTCGGAATCTACTTGCCCGATCTAAACAAAAGAGGTGTCGTTAGACGGGTCTTGGCGAGAGCTATCCAAATATGTATAGAAAGTAGCTTCCAAAATCAAGGTCAGCGAGTTATTCGACAAAAACCTCCGAAAACTCAGAAAATTAAGTTAAGATATGAAATTTTTTAAACTTCTATGTGCCGGATCACAATAAAAGAGGTGTTATTAGATAGGGCTAGACAAGCGCTATCTAGATATGTAAATTTAGTAGGTTCTAAAACAAAGGTTGTAAGGTTATTCGAGGAAAACCTTCAAAAATTTCTATGAATTACCGAAATATCGATTTAAATGTGAGAAATTTTCACTTTCTATTTGCCGGATTTATAAAAAAGAGGTGTTGTTAGATAGGTCTTGATAAGAGCTATCTAAATAAACAAAAATATCAACTATTGAACGAAGGGTTATCGAACAACTCGATGAAAGCCTCGAAAAATTACCGAAAATTAAATTTAAAATATGCTAAGTCCAAAAAATATAATTTTTTGTTTGTTTTACAGGTTCTGATGGTCCTACGGGACGCAGGAGTGTCTATAGGGACGATAAAAAATAACAATGGTGCACTACAAAGGTATACTCAATAAAAATTTCGTATATTTGGTCCAAAAACGCAGCCCTAAGGTAAACTTTCCAAGGTTAAGATTTTGTTCTTAAAGTATGAATAAGTCAAATTTTTCGGAATCTACTTGCCCGATCTAAACAAAAGAGGTGTCGTTAGACGGGTCTTGGCGAGAGCTATCCAAATATGTATAGAAAGTAGTTTCCAAAATCAAGGTCAGCGAGTTATTCGACAAAAACCTCCGAAAACTCAGAAAATTAAGTTAAGATATGAAATTTTTTAAACTTCTATGTGCCGGATCACAATAAAAGAGGTGTTATTAGATAGGGCTAGACAAGCGCTATCTAGATATGTAAATTTAGTAGGTTCTAAAACAAAGGTTGTAAGGTTATTCGAGGAAAACCTTCAAAAATTTCTATGAATTACCGAAATATCGATTTAAATGTGAGAAATTTTCACTTTCTATTTGCCGGATTTATAAAAAAGAGGTGTTGTTAGATAGGTCTTGATAAGAGCTATCTAAATAAACAAAAATATCAACTATTGAACGAAGGGTTATCGAACAATTCGATGAAAGCCTCGAAAAATTACCGAAAATTAAATTTAAAATATGCTAAGTCCAAAAAATATAATTTTTTGTTTGTTTTACAGGTTCTGATGGTCCTACGGGACGCAGGAGTGTCTATAGGGACGATAAAAAATAACAATGGTGCACTACAAAGGTATACTCAATAAAAATTTCGTATATTTGGTCCAAAAACGCAGCCCTAAGGTAAACTTTCCAAGGTTAAGATTTTGTTCTTAAAGTATGAATAAGTCAAATTTTTCGGAATCTACTTGCCCGATCTAAACAAAAGAGGTGTCGTTAGACGGGTCTTGGCGAGAGCTATCCAAATATGTATAGAAAGTAGCTTCCAAAATCAAGGTCAGCGAGTTATTCGACAAAAACCTCCGAAAACTCAGAAAATTAAGTTAAGATATGAAATTTTTTAAACTTCTATGTGCCGGATCACAATAAAAGAGGTGTTATTAGATAGGGCTAGACAAGCGCTATCTAGATATGTAAATTTAGTAGGTTCTAAAACAAAGGTTGTAAGGTTATTCGAGGAAAACCTTCAAAAATTTCTATGAATTACCGAAATATCGATTTAAATGTGAGAAATTTTCACTTTCTATTTGCCGGATTTATAAAAAAGAGGTGTTGTTAGATAGGTCTTGATAAGAGCTATCTAAATAAACAAAAATATCAACTATTGAACGAAGGGTTATCGAACAATTCGATGAAAGCCTCGAAAAATTACCGAAAATTAAATTTAAAATATGCTAAGTCCAAAAAATATAATTTTTTGTTTGTTTTACAGGTTCTGATGGTCCTACGGGACGCAGGAGTGTCTATAGGGACGATAAAAAATAACAATGGTGCACTACAAAGGTATACTCAATAAAAATTTCGTATATTTGGTCCAAAAACGCAGCCCTAAGGTAAACTTTCCAAGGCTAAGATTTTGTTCTTAAAGTATGAATAAGTCAAATTTTTCGGAATCTACTTGCCCGATCTAAACAAAAGAGGTGTCGTTAGACGGGTCTTGGCGAGAGCTATCCAAATATGTATAGAAAGTAGCTTCCAAAATCAAGGTCAGCGAGTTATTCGACAAAAACCTCCGAAAACTCAGAAAATTAAGTTAAGATATGAAATTTTTTAAACTTCTATGTGCCGGATCACAATAAAAGAGGTGTTATTAGATAGGGCTAGACAAGCGCTATCTAGATATGTAAATTTAGTAGGTTCTAAAACAAAGGTTGTAAGGTTATTCGAGGAAAACCTTCAAAAATTTCTATGAATTACCGAAATATCGATTTAAATGTGAGAAATTTTCACTTTCTATTTGCCGGATTTATAAAAAAGAGGTGTTGTTAGATAGGTCTTGATAAGAGCTATCTAAATAAACAAAAATATCAACTATTGAACGAAGGGTTATCGAACAACTCGATGAAAGCCTCGAAAAATTACCGAAAATTAAATTTAAAATATGCTAAGTCCAAAAAATATAATTTTTTGTTTGTTTTACAGGTTCTGATGGTCCTACGGGACGCAGGAGTGTCTATAGGGACGATAAAAAATAACAATGGTGCACTACAAAGGTATACTCAATAAAAATTTCGTATATTTGGTCCAAAAACGCAGCCCTAAGGTAAACTTTCCAAGGTTAAGATTTTGTTCTTAAAGTATGAATAAGTAAAATTTTTCGGAATCTACTTGCCCGATCTAAACAAAAGAGGTGTCGTTAGACGGGTCTTGGCGAGAGCTATCCAAATATGTATAGAAAGTAGTTTCCAAAATCAAGGTCAGCGAGTTATTCGACAAAAACCTCCGAAAACTCAGAAAATTAAGTTAAGATATGAAATTTTTTAAACTTCTATGTGCCGGATCACAATAAAAGAGGTGTTATTAGATAGGGCTAGACAAGCGCTATCTAGATATGTAAATTTAGTAGGTTCTAAAACAAAGGTTGTAAGGTTATTCGAGGAAAACCTTCAAAAATTTCTATGAATTACCGAAATATCGATTTAAATGTGAGAAATTTTCACTTTCTATTTGCCGGATTTATAAAAAAGAGGTGTTGTTAGATAGGTCTTGATAAGAGCTATCTAAATAAACAAAAATATCAACTATTGAACGAAGGGTTATCGAACAATTCGATGAAAGCCTCGAAAAATTACCGAAAATTAAATTTAAAATATGCTAAGTCCAAAAAATATAATTTTTTGTTTGTTTTACAGGTTCTGATGGTCCTACGGGACGCAGGAGTGTCTATAGGGACGATAAAAAATAACAATGGTGCACTACAAAGGTATACTCAATAAAAATTTCGTATATTTGGTCCAAAAACGCAGCCCTAAGGTAAACTTTCCAAGGTTAAGATTTTGTTCTTAAAGTATGAATAAGTCAAATTTTTCGGAATCTACTTGCCCGATCTAAACAAAAGAGGTGTCGTTAGACGGGTCTTGGCGAGAGCTATCCAAATATGTATAGAAAGTAGCTTCCAAAATCAAGGTCAGCGAGTTATTCGACAAAAACCTCCGAAAACTCAGAAAATTAAGTTAAGATATGAAATTTTTTAAACTTCTATGTGCCGGATCACAATAAAAGAGGTGTTATTAGATAGGGCTAGACAAGCGCTATCTAGATATGTAAATTTAGTAGGTTCTAAAACAAAGGTTGTAAGGTTATTCGAGGAAAACCTTCAAAAATTTCTATGAATTACCGAAATATCGATTTAAATGTGAGAAATTTTCACTTTCTATTTGCCGGATTTATAAAAAAGAGGTGTTGTTAGATAGGTCTTGATAAGAGCTATCTAAATAAACAAAAATATCAACTATTGAACGAAGGGTTATCGAACAATTCGATGAAAGCCTCGAAAAATTACCGAAAATTAAATTTAAAATATGCTAAGTCCAAAAAATATAATTTTTTGTTTGTTTTACAGGTTCTGATGGTCCTACGGGACGCAGGAGTGTCTATAGGGACGATAAAAAATAACAATGGTGCACTACAAAGGTATACTCAATAAAAATTTCGTATATTTGGTCCAAAAACGCAGCCCTAAGGTAAACTTTCCAAGGCTAAGATTTTGTTCTTAAAGTATGAATAAGTCAAATTTTTCGGAATCTACTTGCCCGATCTAAACAAAAGAGGTGTCGTTAGACGGGTCTTGGCGAGAGCTATCCAAATATGTATAGAAAGTAGCTTCCAAAATCAAGGTCAGCGAGTTATTCGACAAAAACCTCCGAAAACTCAGAAAATTAAGTTAAGATATGAAATTTTTTAAACTTCTATGTGCCGGATCACAATAAAAGAGGTGTTATTAGATAGGGCTAGACAAGCGCTATCTAGATATGTAAATTTAGTAGGTTCTAAAACAAAGGTTGTAAGGTTATTCGAGGAAAACCTTCAAAAATTTCTATGAATTACCGAAATATCGATTTAAATGTGAGAAATTTTCACTTTCTATTTGCCGGATTTATAAAAAAGAGGTGTTGTTAGATAGGTCTTGATAAGAGCTATCTAAATAAACAAAAATATCAACTATTGAACGAAGGGTTATCGAACAACTCGATGAAAGCCTCGAAAAATTACCGAAAATTAAATTTAAAATATGCTAAGTCCAAAAAATATAATTTTTTGTTTGTTTTACAGGTTCTGATGGTCCTACGGGACGCAGGAGTGTCTATAGGGACGATAAAAAATAACAATGGTGCACTACAAAGGTATACTCAATAAAAATTTCGTATATTTGGTCCAAAAACGCAGCCCTAAGGTAAACTTTCCAAGGTTAAGATTTTGTTCTTAAAGTATGAATAAGTCAAATTTTTCGGAATCTACTTGCCCGATCTAAACAAAAGAGGTGTCGTTAGACGGGTCTTGGCGAGAGCTATCCAAATATGTATAGAAAGTAGTTTCCAAAATCAAGGTCAGCGAGTTATTCGACAAAAACCTCCGAAAACTCAGAAAATTAAGTTAAGATATGAAATTTTTTAAACTTCTATGTGCCGGATCACAATAAAAGAGGTGTTATTAGATAGGGCTAGACAAGCGCTATCTAGATATGTAAATTTAGTAGGTTCTAAAACAAAGGTTGTAAGGTTATTCGAGGAAAACCTTCAAAAATTTCTATGAATTACCGAAATATCGATTTAAATGTGAGAAATTTTCACTTTCTATTTGCCGGATTTATAAAAAAGAGGTGTTGTTAGATAGGTCTTGATAAGAGCTATCTAAATAAACAAAAATATCAACTATTGAACGAAGGGTTATCGAACAATTCGATGAAAGCCTCGAAAAATTACCGAAAATTAAATTTAAAATATGCTAAGTCCAAAAAATATAATTTTTTGTTTGTTTTACAGGTTCTGATGGTCCTACGGGACGCAGGAGTGTCTATAGGGACGATAAAAAATAACAATGGTGCACTACAAAGGTATACTCAATAAAAATTTCGTATATTTGGTCCAAAAACGCAGCCCTAAGGTAAACTTTCCAAGGTTAAGATTTTGTTCTTAAAGTATGAATAAGTCAAATTTTTCGGAATCTACTTGCCCGATCTAAACAAAAGAGGTGTCGTTAGACGGGTCTTGGCGAGAGCTATCCAAATATGTATAGAAAGTAGCTTCCAAAATCAAGGTCAGCGAGTTATTCGACAAAAACCTCCGAAAACTCAGAAAATTAAGTTAAGATATGAAATTTTTTAAACTTCTATGTGCCGGATCACAATAAAAGAGGTGTTATTAGATAGGGCTAGACAAGCGCTATCTAGATATGTAAATTTAGTAGGTTCTAAAACAAAGGTTGTAAGGTTATTCGAGGAAAACCTTCAAAAATTTCTATGAATTACCGAAATATCGATTTAAATGTGAGAAATTTTCACTTTCTATTTGCCGGATTTATAAAAAAGAGGTGTTGTTAGATAGGTCTTGATAAGAGCTATCTAAATAAACAAAAATATCAACTATTGAACGAAGGGTTATCGAACAATTCGATGAAAGCCTCGAAAAATTACCGAAAATTAAATTTAAAATATGCTAAGTCCAAAAAATATAATTTTTTGTTTGTTTTACAGGTTCTGATGGTCCTACGGGACGCAGGAGTGTCTATAGGGACGATAAAAAATAACAATGGTGCACTACAAAGGTATACTCAATAAAAATTTCGTATATTTGGTCCAAAAACGCAGCCCTAAGGTAAACTTTCCAAGGCTAAGATTTTGTTCTTAAAGTATGAATAAGTCAAATTTTTCGGAATCTACTTGCCCGATCTAAACAAAAGAGGTGTCGTTAGACGGGTCTTGGCGAGAGCTATCCAAATATGTATAGAAAGTAGCTTCCAAAATCAAGGTCAGCGAGTTATTCGACAAAAACCTCCGAAAACTCAGAAAATTAAGTTAAGATATGAAATTTTTTAAACTTCTATGTGCCGGATCACAATAAAAGAGGTGTTATTAGATAGGGCTAGACAAGCGCTATCTAGATATGTAAATTTAGTAGGTTCTAAAACAAAGGTTGTAAGGTTATTCGAGGAAAACCTTCAAAAATTTCTATGAATTACCGAAATATCGATTTAAATGTGAGAAATTTTCACTTTCTATTTGCCGGATTTATAAAAAAGAGGTGTTGTTAGATAGGTCTTGATAAGAGCTATCTAAATAAACAAAAATATCAACTATTGAACGAAGGGTTATCGAACAACTCGATGAAAGCCTCGAAAAATTACCGAAAATTAAATTTAAAATATGCTAAGTCCAAAAAATATAATTTTTTGTTTGTTTTACAGGTTCTGATGGTCCTACGGGACGCAGGAGTGTCTATAGGGACGATAAAAAATAACAATGGTGCACTACAAAGGTATACTCAATAAAAATTTCGTATATTTGGTCCAAAAACGCAGCCCTAAGGTAAACTTTCCAAGGTTAAGATTTTGTTCTTAAAGTATGAATAAGTAAAATTTTTCGGAATCTACTTGCCCGATCTAAACAAAAGAGGTGTCGTTAGACGGGTCTTGGCGAGAGCTATCCAAATATGTATAGAAAGTAGTTTCCAAAATCAAGGTCAGCGAGTTATTCGACAAAAACCTCCGAAAACTCAGAAAATTAAGTTAAGATATGAAATTTTTTAAACTTCTATGTGCCGGATCACAATAAAAGAGGTGTTATTAGATAGGGCTAGACAAGCGCTATCTAGATATGTAAATTTAGTAGGTTCTAAAACAAAGGTTGTAAGGTTATTCGAGGAAAACCTTCAAAAATTTCTATGAATTACCGAAATATCGATTTAAATGTGAGAAATTTTCACTTTCTATTTGCCGGATTTATAAAAAAGAGGTGTTGTTAGATAGGTCTTGATAAGAGCTATCTAAATAAACAAAAATATCAACTATTGAACGAAGGGTTATCGAACAATTCGATGAAAGCCTCGAAAAATTACCGAAAATTAAATTTAAAATATGCTAAGTCCAAAAAATATAATTTTTTGTTTGTTTTACAGGTTCTGATGGTCCTACGGGACGCAGGAGTGTCTATAGGGACGATAAAAAATAACAATGGTGCACTACAAAGGTATACTCAATAAAAATTTCGTATATTTGGTCCAAAAACGCAGCCCTAAGGTAAACTTTCCAAGGTTAAGATTTTGTTCTTAAAGTATGAATAAGTCAAATTTTTCGGAATCTACTTGCCCGATCTAAACAAAAGAGGTGTCGTTAGACGGGTCTTGGCGAGAGCTATCCAAATATGTATAGAAAGTAGCTTCCAAAATCAAGGTCAGCGAGTTATTCGACAAAAACCTCCGAAAACTCAGAAAATTAAGTTAAGATATGAAATTTTTTAAACTTCTATGTGCCGGATCACAATAAAAGAGGTGTTATTAGATAGGGCTAGACAAGCGCTATCTAGATATGTAAATTTAGTAGGTTCTAAAACAAAGGTTGTAAGGTTATTCGAGGAAAACCTTCAAAAATTTCTATGAATTACCGAAATATCGATTTAAATGTGAGAAATTTTCACTTTCTATTTGCCGGATTTATAAAAAAGAGGTGTTGTTAGATAGGTCTTGATAAGAGCTATCTAAATAAACAAAAATATCAACTATTGAACGAAGGGTTATCGAACAATTCGATGAAAGCCTCGAAAAATTACCGAAAATTAAATTTAAAATATGCTAAGTCCAAAAAATATAATTTTTTGTTTGTTTTACAGGTTCTGATGGTCCTACGGGACGCAGGAGTGTCTATAGGGACGATAAAAAATAACAATGGTGCACTACAAAGGTATACTCAATAAAAATTTCGTATATTTGGTCCAAAAACGCAGCCCTAAGGTAAACTTTCCAAGGCTAAGATTTTGTTCTTAAAGTATGAATAAGTCAAATTTTTCGGAATCTACTTGCCCGATCTAAACAAAAGAGGTGTCGTTAGACGGGTCTTGGCGAGAGCTATCCAAATATGTATAGAAAGTAGCTTCCAAAATCAAGGTCAGCGAGTTATTCGACAAAAACCTCCGAAAACTCAGAAAATTAAGTTAAGATATGAAATTTTTTAAACTTCTATGTGCCGGATCACAATAAAAGAGGTGTTATTAGATAGGGCTAGACAAGCGCTATCTAGATATGTAAATTTAGTAGGTTCTAAAACAAAGGTTGTAAGGTTATTCGAGGAAAACCTTCAAAAATTTCTATGAATTACCGAAATATCGATTTAAATGTGAGAAATTTTCACTTTCTATTTGCCGGATTTATAAAAAAGAGGTGTTGTTAGATAGGTCTTGATAAGAGCTATCTAAATAAACAAAAATATCAACTATTGAACGAAGGGTTATCGAACAACTCGATGAAAGCCTCGAAAAATTACCGAAAATTAAATTTAAAATATGCTAAGTCCAAAAAATATAATTTTTTGTTTGTTTTACAGGTTCTGATGGTCCTACGGGACGCAGGAGTGTCTATAGGGACGATAAAAAATAACAATGGTGCACTACAAAGGTATACTCAATAAAAATTTCGTATATTTGGTCCAAAAACGCAGCCCTAAGGTAAACTTTCCAAGGTTAAGATTTTGTTCTTAAAGTATGAATAAGTCAAATTTTTCGGAATCTACTTGCCCGATCTAAACAAAAGAGGTGTCGTTAGACGGGTCTTGGCGAGAGCTATCCAAATATGTATAGAAAGTAGTTTCCAAAATCAAGGTCAGCGAGTTATTCGACAAAAACCTCCGAAAACTCAGAAAATTAAGTTAAGATATGAAATTTTTTAAACTTCTATGTGCCGGATCACAATAAAAGAGGTGTTATTAGATAGGGCTAGACAAGCGCTATCTAGATATGTAAATTTAGTAGGTTCTAAAACAAAGGTTGTAAGGTTATTCGAGGAAAACCTTCAAAAATTTCTATGAATTACCGAAATATCGATTTAAATGTGAGAAATTTTCACTTTCTATTTGCCGGATTTATAAAAAAGAGGTGTTGTTAGATAGGTCTTGATAAGAGCTATCTAAATAAACAAAAATATCAACTATTGAACGAAGGGTTATCGAACAATTCGATGAAAGCCTCGAAAAATTACCGAAAATTAAATTTAAAATATGCTAAGTCCAAAAAATATAATTTTTTGTTTGTTTTACAGGTTCTGATGGTCCTACGGGACGCAGGAGTGTCTATAGGGACGATAAAAAATAACAATGGTGCACTACAAAGGTATACTCAATAAAAATTTCGTATATTTGGTCCAAAAACGCAGCCCTAAGGTAAACTTTCCAAGGTTAAGATTTTGTTCTTAAAGTATGAATAAGTCAAATTTTTCGGAATCTACTTGCCCGATCTAAACAAAAGAGGTGTCGTTAGACGGGTCTTGGCGAGAGCTATCCAAATATGTATAGAAAGTAGCTTCCAAAATCAAGGTCAGCGAGTTATTCGACAAAAACCTCCGAAAACTCAGAAAATTAAGTTAAGATATGAAATTTTTTAAACTTCTATGTGCCGGATCACAATAAAAGAGGTGTTATTAGATAGGGCTAGACAAGCGCTATCTAGATATGTAAATTTAGTAGGTTCTAAAACAAAGGTTGTAAGGTTATTCGAGGAAAACCTTCAAAAATTTCTATGAATTACCGAAATATCGATTTAAATGTGAGAAATTTTCACTTTCTATTTGCCGGATTTATAAAAAAGAGGTGTTGTTAGATAGGTCTTGATAAGAGCTATCTAAATAAACAAAAATATCAACTATTGAACGAAGGGTTATCGAACAATTCGATGAAAGCCTCGAAAAATTACCGAAAATTAAATTTAAAATATGCTAAGTCCAAAAAATATAATTTTTTGTTTGTTTTACAGGTTCTGATGGTCCTACGGGACGCAGGAGTGTCTATAGGGACGATAAAAAATAACAATGGTGCACTACAAAGGTATACTCAATAAAAATTTCGTATATTTGGTCCAAAAACGCAGCCCTAAGGTAAACTTTCCAAGGCTAAGATTTTGTTCTTAAAGTATGAATAAGTCAAATTTTTCGGAATCTACTTGCCCGATCTAAACAAAAGAGGTGTCGTTAGACGGGTCTTGGCGAGAGCTATCCAAATATGTATAGAAAGTAGCTTCCAAAATCAAGGTCAGCGAGTTATTCGACAAAAACCTCCGAAAACTCAGAAAATTAAGTTAAGATATGAAATTTTTTAAACTTCTATGTGCCGGATCACAATAAAAGAGGTGTTATTAGATAGGGCTAGACAAGCGCTATCTAGATATGTAAATTTAGTAGGTTCTAAAACAAAGGTTGTAAGGTTATTCGAGGAAAACCTTCAAAAATTTCTATGAATTACCGAAATATCGATTTAAATGTGAGAAATTTTCACTTTCTATTTGCCGGATTTATAAAAAAGAGGTGTTGTTAGATAGGTCTTGATAAGAGCTATCTAAATAAACAAAAATATCAACTATTGAACGAAGGGTTATCGAACAACTCGATGAAAGCCTCGAAAAATTACCGAAAATTAAATTTAAAATATGCTAAGTCCAAAAAATATAATTTTTTGTTTGTTTTACAGGTTCTGATGGTCCTACGGGACGCAGGAGTGTCTATAGGGACGATAAAAAATAACAATGGTGCACTACAAAGGTATACTCAATAAAAATTTCGTATATTTGGTCCAAAAACGCAGCCCTAAGGTAAACTTTCCAAGGTTAAGATTTTGTTCTTAAAGTATGAATAAGTAAAATTTTTCGGAATCTACTTGCCCGATCTAAACAAAAGAGGTGTCGTTAGACGGGTCTTGGCGAGAGCTATCCAAATATGTATAGAAAGTAGTTTCCAAAATCAAGGTCAGCGAGTTATTCGACAAAAACCTCCGAAAACTCAGAAAATTAAGTTAAGATATGAAATTTTTTAAACTTCTATGTGCCGGATCACAATAAAAGAGGTGTTATTAGATAGGGCTAGACAAGCGCTATCTAGATATGTAAATTTAGTAGGTTCTAAAACAAAGGTTGTAAGGTTATTCGAGGAAAACCTTCAAAAATTTCTATGAATTACCGAAATATCGATTTAAATGTGAGAAATTTTCACTTTCTATTTGCCGGATTTATAAAAAAGAGGTGTTGTTAGATAGGTCTTGATAAGAGCTATCTAAATAAACAAAAATATCAACTATTGAACGAAGGGTTATCGAACAATTCGATGAAAGCCTCGAAAAATTACCGAAAATTAAATTTAAAATATGCTAAGTCCAAAAAATATAATTTTTTGTTTGTTTTACAGGTTCTGATGGTCCTACGGGACGCAGGAGTGTCTATAGGGACGATAAAAAATAACAATGG
This sequence comes from Diaphora mendica, assembly GCA_949125395.1. Lineage (NCBI taxonomy): Eukaryota > Metazoa > Arthropoda > Insecta > Lepidoptera > Erebidae > Diaphora > Diaphora mendica. Next base: position 117,700 of record CASBMC010000032.1, on the reverse strand, counting down.
TGCACTACAAAGGTATACTCAATAAAAATTTCGTATATTTGGTCCAAAAACGCAGCCCTAAGGTAAACTTTCCAAGGTTAAGATTTTGTTCTTAAAGTATGAATAAGTCAAATTTTTCGGAATCTACTTGCCCGATCTAAACAAAAGAGGTGTCGTTAGACGGGTCTTGGCGAGAGCTATCCAAATATGTATAGAAAGTAGCTTCCAAAATCAAGGTCAGCGAGTTATTCGACAAAAACCTCCGAAAACTCAGAAAATTAAGTTAAGATATGAAATTTTTTAAACTTCTATGTGCCGGATCACAATAAAAGAGGTGTTATTAGATAGGGCTAGACAAGCGCTATCTAGATATGTAAATTTAGTAGGTTCTAAAACAAAGGTTGTAAGGTTATTCGAGGAAAACCTTCAAAAATTTCTATGAATTACCGAAATATCGATTTAAATGTGAGAAATTTTCACTTTCTATTTGCCGGATTTATAAAAAAGAGGTGTTGTTAGATAGGTCTTGATAAGAGCTATCTAAATAAACAAAAATATCAACTATTGAACGAAGGGTTATCGAACAATTCGATGAAAGCCTCGAAAAATTACCGAAAATTAAATTTAAAATATGCTAAGTCCAAAAAATATAATTTTTTGTTTGTTTTACAGGTTCTGATGGTCCTACGGGACGCAGGAGTGTCTATAGGGACGATAAAAAATAACAATGGTGCACTACAAAGGTATACTCAATAAAAATTTCGTATATTTGGTCCAAAAACGCAGCCCTAAGGTAAACTTTCCAAGGTTAAGATTTTGTTCTTAAAGTATGAATAAGTCAAATTTTTCGGAATCTACTTGCCCGATCTAAACAAAAGAGGTGTCGTTAGACGGGTCTTGGCGAGAGCTATCCAAATATGTATAGAAAGTAGTTTCCAAAATCAAGGTCAGCGAGTTATTCGACAAAAACCTCCGAAAACTCAGAAAATTAAGTTAAGATATGAAATTTTTTAAACTTCTATGTGCCGGATCACAATAAAAGAGGTGTTATTAGATAGGGCTAGACAAGCGCTATCTAGATATGTAAATTTAGTAGGTTCTAAAACAAAGGTTGTAAGGTTATTCGAGGAAAACCTTCAAAAATTTCTATGAATTACCGAAATATCGATTTAAATGTGAGAAATTTTCACTTTCTATTTGCCGGATTTATAAAAAAGAGGTGTTGTTAGATAGGTCTTGATAAGAGCTATCTAAATAAACAAAAATATCAACTATTGAACGAAGGGTTATCGAACAATTCGATGAAAGCCTCGAAAAATTACCGAAAATTAAATTTAAAATATGCTAAGTCCAAAAAATATAATTTTTTGTTTGTTTTACAGGTTCTGATGGTCCTACGGGACGCAGGAGTGTCTATAGGGACGATAAAAAATAACAATGGTGCACTACAAAGGTATACTCAATAAAAATTTCGTATATTTGGTCCAAAAACGCAGCCCTAAGGTAAACTTTCCAAGGTTAAGATTTTGTTCTTAAAGTATGAATAAGTCAAATTTTTCGGAATCTACTTGCCCGATCTAAACAAAAGAGGTGTCGTTAGACGGGTCTTGGCGAGAGCTATCCAAATATGTATAGAAAGTAGCTTCCAAAATCAAGGTCAGCGAGTTATTCGACAAAAACCTCCGAAAACTCAGAAAATTAAGTTAAGATATGAAATTTTTTAAACTTCTATGTGCCGGATCACAATAAAAGAGGTGTTATTAGATAGGGCTAGACAAGCGCTATCTAGATATGTAAATTTAGTAGGTTCTAAAACAAAGGTTGTAAGGTTATTCGAGGAAAACCTTCAAAAATTTCTATGAATTACCGAAATATCGATTTAAATGTGAGAAATTTTCACTTTCTATTTGCCGGATTTATAAAAAAGAGGTGTTGTTAGATAGGTCTTGATAAGAGCTATCTAAATAAACAAAAATATCAACTATTGAACGAAGGGTTATCGAACAATTCGATGAAAGCCTCGAAAAATTACCGAAAATTAAATTTAAAATATGCTAAGTCCAAAAAATATAATTTTTTGTTTGTTTTACAGGTTCTGATGGTCCTACGGGACGCAGGAGTGTCTATAGGGACGATAAAAAATAACAATGGTGCACTACAAAGGTATACTCAATAAAAATTTCGTATATTTGGTCCAAAAACGCAGCCCTAAGGTAAACTTTCCAAGGTTAAGATTTTGTTCTTAAAGTATGAATAAGTCAAATTTTTCGGAATCTACTTGCCCGATCTAAACAAAAGAGGTGTCGTTAGACGGGTCTTGGCGAGAGCTATCCAAATATGTATAGAAAGTAGTTTCCAAAATCAAGGTCAGCGAGTTATTCGACAAAAACCTCCGAAAACTCAGAAAATTAAGTTAAGATATGAAATTTTTTAAACTTCTATGTGCCGGATCACAATAAAAGAGGTGTTATTAGATAGGGCTAGACAAGCGCTATCTAGATATGTAAATTTAGTAGGTTCTAAAACAAAGGTTGTAAGGTTATTCGAGGAAAACCTTCAAAAATTTCTATGAATTACCGAAATATCGATTTAAATGTGAGAAATTTTCACTTTCTATTTGCCGGATTTATAAAAAAGAGGTGTTGTTAGATAGGTCTTGATAAGAGCTATCTAAATAAACAAAAATATCAACTATTGAACGAAGGGTTATCGAACAATTCGATGAAAGCCTCGAAAAATTACCGAAAATTAAATTTAAAATATGCTAAGTCCAAAAAATATAATTTTTTGTTTGTTTTACAGGTTCTGATGGTCCTACGGGACGCAGGAGTGTCTATAGGGACGATAAAAAATAACAATGGTGCACTACAAAGGTATACTCAATAAAAATTTCGTATATTTGGTCCAAAAACGCAGCCCTAAGGTAAACTTTCCAAGGTTAAGATTTTGTTCTTAAAGTATGAATAAGTCAAATTTTTCGGAATCTACTTGCCCGATCTAAACAAAAGAGGTGTCGTTAGACGGGTCTTGGCGAGAGCTATCCAAATATGTATAGAAAGTAGCTTCCAAAATCAAGGTCAGCGAGTTATTCGACAAAAACCTCCGAAAACTCAGAAAATTAAGTTAAGATATGAAATTTTTTAAACTTCTATGTGCCGGATCACAATAAAAGAGGTGTTATTAGATAGGGCTAGACAAGCGCTATCTAGATATGTAAATTTAGTAGGTTCTAAAACAAAGGTTGTAAGGTTATTCGAGGAAAACCTTCAAAAATTTCTATGAATTACCGAAATATCGATTTAAATGTGAGAAATTTTCACTTTCTATTTGCCGGATTTATAAAAAAGAGGTGTTGTTAGATAGGTCTTGATAAGAGCTATCTAAATAAACAAAAATATCAACTATTGAACGAAGGGTTATCGAACAATTCGATGAAAGCCTCGAAAAATTACCGAAAATTAAATTTAAAATATGCTAAGTCCAAAAAATATAATTTTTTGTTTGTTTTACAGGTTCTGATGGTCCTACGGGACGCAGGAGTGTCTATAGGGACGATAAAAAATAACAATGGTGCACTACAAAGGTATACTCAATAAAAATTTCGTATATTTGGTCCAAAAACGCAGCCCTAAGGTAAACTTTCCAAGGTTAAGATTTTGTTCTTAAAGTATGAATAAGTCAAATTTTTCGGAATCTACTTGCCCGATCTAAACAAAAGAGGTGTCGTTAGACGGGTCTTGGCGAGAGCTATCCAAATATGTATAGAAAGTAGCTTCCAAAATCAAGGTCAGCGAGTTATTCGACAAAAACCTCCGAAAACTCAGAAAATTAAGTTAAGATATGAAATTTTTTAAACTTCTATGTGCCGGATCACAATAAAAGAGGTGTTATTAGATAGGGCTAGACAAGCGCTATCTAGATATGTAAATTTAGTAGGTTCTAAAACAAAGGTTGTAAGGTTATTCGAGGAAAACCTTCAAAAATTTCTATGAATTACCGAAATATCGATTTAAATGTGAGAAATTTTCACTTTCTATTTGCCGGATTTATAAAAAAGAGGTGTTGTTAGATAGGTCTTGATAAGAGCTATCTAAATAAACAAAAATATCAACTATTGAACGAAGGGTTATCGAACAATTCGATGAAAGCCTCGAAAAATTACCGAAAATTAAATTTAAAATATGCTAAGTCCAAAAAATATAATTTTTTGTTTGTTTTACAGGTTCTGATGGTCCTACGGGACGCAGGAGTGTCTATAGGGACGATAAAAAATAACAATGGTGCACTACAAAGGTATACTCAATAAAAATTTCGTATATTTGGTCCAAAAACGCAGCCCTAAGGTAAACTTTCCAAGGTTAAGATTTTGTTCTTAAAGTATGAATAAGTCAAATTTTTCGGAATCTACTTGCCCGATCTAAACAAAAGAGGTGTCGTTAGACGGGTCTTGGCGAGAGCTATCCAAATATGTATAGAAAGTAGCTTCCAAAATCAAGGTCAGCGAGTTATTCGACAAAAACCTCCGAAAACTCAGAAAATTAAGTTAAGATATGAAATTTTTTAAACTTCTATGTGCCGGATCACAATAAAAGAGGTGTTATTAGATAGGGCTAGACAAGCGCTATCTAGATATGTAAATTTAGTAGGTTCTAAAACAAAGGTTGTAAGGTTATTCGAGGAAAACCTTCAAAAATTTCTATGAATTACCGAAATATCGATTTAAATGTGAGAAATTTTCACTTTCTATTTGCCGGATTTATAAAAAAGAGGTGTTGTTAGATAGGTCTTGATAAGAGCTATCTAAATAAACAAAAATATCAACTATTGAACGAAGGGTTATCGAACAATTCGATGAAAGCCTCGAAAAATTACCGAAAATTAAATTTAAAATATGCTAAGTCCAAAAAATATAATTTTTTGTTTGTTTTACAGGTTCTGATGGTCCTACGGGACGCAGGAGTGTCTATAGGGACGATAAAAAATAACAATGGTGCACTACAAAGGTATACTCAATAAAAATTTCGTATATTTGGTCCAAAAACGCAGCCCTAAGGTAAACTTTCCAAGGTTAAGATTTTGTTCTTAAAGTATGAATAAGTCAAATTTTTCGGAATCTACTTGCCCGATCTAAACAAAAGAGGTGTCGTTAGACGGGTCTTGGCGAGAGCTATCCAAATATGTATAGAAAGTAGCTTCCAAAATCAAGGTCAGCGAGTTATTCGACAAAAACCTCCGAAAACTCAGAAAATTAAGTTAAGATATGAAATTTTTTAAACTTCTATGTGCCGGATCACAATAAAAGAGGTGTTATTAGATAGGGCTAGACAAGCGCTATCTAGATATGTAAATTTAGTAGGTTCTAAAACAAAGGTTGTAAGGTTATTCGAGGAAAACCTTCAAAAATTTCTATGAATTACCGAAATATCGATTTAAATGTGAGAAATTTTCACTTTCTATTTGCCGGATTTATAAAAAAGAGGTGTTGTTAGATAGGTCTTGATAAGAGCTATCTAAATAAACAAAAATATCAACTATTGAACGAAGGGTTATCGAACAATTCGATGAAAGCCTCGAAAAATTACCGAAAATTAAATTTAAAATATGCTAAGTCCAAAAAATATAATTTTTTGTTTGTTTTACAGGTTCTGATGGTCCTACGGGACGCAGGAGTGTCTATAGGGACGATAAAAAATAACAATGGTGCACTACAAAGGTATACTCAATAAAAATTTCGTATATTTGGTCCAAAAACGCAGCCCTAAGGTAAACTTTCCAAGGCTAAGATTTTGTTCTTAAAGTATGAATAAGTCAAATTTTTCGGAATCTACTTGCCCGATCTAAACAAAAGAGGTGTCGTTAGACGGGTCTTGGCGAGAGCTATCCAAATATGTATAGAAAGTAGCTTCCAAAATCAAGGTCAGCGAGTTATTCGACAAAAACCTCCGAAAACTCAGAAAATTAAGTTAAGATATGAAATTTTTTAAACTTCTATGTGCCGGATCACAATAAAAGAGGTGTTATTAGATAGGGCTAGACAAGCGCTATCTAGATATGTAAATTTAGTAGGTTCTAAAACAAAGGTTGTAAGGTTATTCGAGGAAAACCTTCAAAAATTTCTATGAATTACCGAAATATCGATTTAAATGTGAGAAATTTTCACTTTCTATTTGCCGGATTTATAAAAAAGAGGTGTTGTTAGATAGGTCTTGATAAGAGCTATCTAAATAAACAAAAATATCAACTATTGAACGAAGGGTTATCGAACAACTCGATGAAAGCCTCGAAAAATTACCGAAAATTAAATTTAAAATATGCTAAGTCCAAAAAATATAATTTTTTGTTTGTTTTACAGGTTCTGATGGTCCTACGGGACGCAGGAGTGTCTATAGGGACGATAAAAAATAACAATGGTGCACTACAAAGGTATACTCAATAAAAATTTCGTATATTTGGTCCAAAAACGCAGCCCTAAGGTAAACTTTCCAAGGTTAAGATTTTGTTCTTAAAGTATGAATAAGTCAAATTTTTCGGAATCTACTTGCCCGATCTAAACAAAAGAGGTGTCGTTAGACGGGTCTTGGCGAGAGCTATCCAAATATGTATAGAAAGTAGTTTCCAAAATCAAGGTCAGCGAGTTATTCGACAAAAACCTCCGAAAACTCAGAAAATTAAGTTAAGATATGAAATTTTTTAAACTTCTATGTGCCGGATCACAATAAAAGAGGTGTTATTAGATAGGGCTAGACAAGCGCTATCTAGATATGTAAATTTAGTAGGTTCTAAAACAAAGGTTGTAAGGTTATTCGAGGAAAACCTTCAAAAATTTCTATGAATTACCGAAATATCGATTTAAATGTGAGAAATTTTCACTTTCTATTTGCCGGATTTATAAAAAAGAGGTGTTGTTAGATAGGTCTTGATAAGAGCTATCTAAATAAACAAAAATATCAACTATTGAACGAAGGGTTATCGAACAATTCGATGAAAGCCTCGAAAAATTACCGAAAATTAAATTTAAAATATGCTAAGTCCAAAAAATATAATTTTTTGTTTGTTTTACAGGTTCTGATGGTCCTACGGGACGCAGGAGTGTCTATAGGGACGATAAAAAATAACAATGGTGCACTACAAAGGTATACTCAATAAAAATTTCGTATATTTGGTCCAAAAACGCAGCCCTAAGGTAAACTTTCCAAGGTTAAGATTTTGTTCTTAAAGTATGAATAAGTCAAATTTTTCGGAATCTACTTGCCCGATCTAAACAAAAGAGGTGTCGTTAGACGGGTCTTGGCGAGAGCTATCCAAATATGTATAGAAAGTAGTTTCCAAAATCAAGGTCAGCGAGTTATTCGACAAAAACCTCCGAAAACTCAGAAAATTAAGTTAAGATATGAAATTTTTTAAACTTCTATGTGCCGGATCACAATAAAAGAGGTGTTATTAGATAGGGCTAGACAAGCGCTATCTAGATATGTAAATTTAGTAGGTTCTAAAACAAAGGTTGTAAGGTTATTCGAGGAAAACCTTCAAAAATTTCTATGAATTACCGAAATATCGATTTAAATGTGAGAAATTTTCACTTTCTATTTGCCGGATTTATAAAAAAGAGGTGTTGTTAGATAGGTCTTGATAAGAGCTATCTAAATAAACAAAAATATCAACTATTGAACGAAGGGTTATCGAACAATTCGATGAAAGCCTCGAAAAATTACCGAAAATTAAATTTAAAATATGCTAAGTCCAAAAAATATAATTTTTTGTTTGTTTTACAGGTTCTGATGGTCCTACGGGACGCAGGAGTGTCTATAGGGACGATAAAAAATAACAATGGTGCACTACAAAGGTATACTCAATAAAAATTTCGTATATTTGGTCCAAAAACGCAGCCCTAAGGTAAACTTTCCAAGGTTAAGATTTTGTTCTTAAAGTATGAATAAGTCAAATTTTTCGGAATCTACTTGCCCGATCTAAACAAAAGAGGTGTCGTTAGACGGGTCTTGGCGAGAGCTATCCAAATATGTATAGAAAGTAGCTTCCAAAATCAAGGTCAGCGAGTTATTCGACAAAAACCTCCGAAAACTCAGAAAATTAAGTTAAGATATGAAATTTTTTAAACTTCTATGTGCCGGATCACAATAAAAGAGGTGTTATTAGATAGGGCTAGACAAGCGCTATCTAGATATGTAAATTTAGTAGGTTCTAAAACAAAGGTTGTAAGGTTATTCGAGGAAAACCTTCAAAAATTTCTATGAATTACCGAAATATCGATTTAAATGTGAGAAATTTTCACTTTCTATTTGCCGGATTTATAAAAAAGAGGTGTTGTTAGATAGGTCTTGATAAGAGCTATCTAAATAAACAAAAATATCAACTATTGAACGAAGGGTTATCGAACAATTCGATGAAAGCCTCGAAAAATTACCGAAAATTAAATTTAAAATATGCTAAGTCCAAAAAATATAATTTTTTGTTTGTTTTACAGGTTCTGATGGTCCTACGGGACGCAGGAGTGTCTATAGGGACGATAAAAAATAACAATGGTGCACTACAAAGGTATACTCAATAAAAATTTCGTATATTTGGTCCAAAAACGCAGCCCTAAGGTAAACTTTCCAAGGTTAAGATTTTGTTCTTAAAGTATGAATAAGTCAAATTTTTCGGAATCTACTTGCCCGATCTAAACAAAAGAGGTGTCGTTAGACGGGTCTTGGCGAGAGCTATCCAAATATGTATAGAAAGTAGTTTCCAAAATCAAGGTCAGCGAGTTATTCGACAAAAACCTCCGAAAACTCAGAAAATTAAGTTAAGATATGAAATTTTTTAAACTTCTATGTGCCGGATCACAATAAAAGAGGTGTTATTAGATAGGGCTAGACAAGCGCTATCTAGATATGTAAATTTAGTAGGTTCTAAAACAAAGGTTGTAAGGTTATTCGAGGAAAACCTTCAAAAATTTCTATGAATTACCGAAATATCGATTTAAATGTGAGAAATTTTCACTTTCTATTTGCCGGATTTATAAAAAAGAGGTGTTGTTAGATAGGTCTTGATAAGAGCTATCTAAATAAACAAAAATATCAACTATTGAACGAAGGGTTATCGAACAATTCGATGAAAGCCTCGAAAAATTACCGAAAATTAAATTTAAAATATGCTAAGTCCAAAAAATATAATTTTTTGTTTGTTTTACAGGTTCTGATGGTCCTACGGGACGCAGGAGTGTCTATAGGGACGATAAAAAATAACAATGGTGCACTACAAAGGTATACTCAATAAAAATTTCGTATATTTGGTCCAAAAACGCAGCCCTAAGGTAAACTTTCCAAGGTTAAGATTTTGTTCTTAAAGTATGAATAAGTCAAATTTTTCGGAATCTACTTGCCCGATCTAAACAAAAGAGGTGTCGTTAGACGGGTCTTGGCGAGAGCTATCCAAATATGTATAGAAAGTAGCTTCCAAAATCAAGGTCAGCGAGTTATTCGACAAAAACCTCCGAAAACTCAGAAAATTAAGTTAAGATATGAAATTTTTTAAACTTCTATGTGCCGGATCACAATAAAAGAGGTGTTATTAGATAGGGCTAGACAAGCGCTATCTAGATATGTAAATTTAGTAGGTTCTAAAACAAAGGTTGTAAGGTTATTCGAGGAAAACCTTCAAAAATTTCTATGAATTACCGAAATATCGATTTAAATGTGAGAAATTTTCACTTTCTATTTGCCGGATTTATAAAAAAGAGGTGTTGTTAGATAGGTCTTGATAAGAGCTATCTAAATAAACAAAAATATCAACTATTGAACGAAGGGTTATCGAACAATTCGATGAAAGCCTCGAAAAATTACCGAAAATTAAATTTAAAATATGCTAAGTCCAAAAAATATAATTTTTTGTTTGTTTTACAGGTTCTGATGGTCCTACGGGACGCAGGAGTGTCTATAGGGACGATAAAAAATAACAATGGTGCACTACAAAGGTATACTCAATAAAAATTTCGTATATTTGGTCCAAAAACGCAGCCCTAAGGTAAACTTTCCAAGGTTAAGATTTTGTTCTTAAAGTATGAATAAGTCAAATTTTTCGGAATCTACTTGCCCGATCTAAACAAAAGAGGTGTCGTTAGACGGGTCTTGGCGAGAGCTATCCAAATATGTATAGAAAGTAGCTTCCAAAATCAAGGTCAGCGAGTTATTCGACAAAAACCTCCGAAAACTCAGAAAATTAAGTTAAGATATGAAATTTTTTAAACTTCTATGTGCCGGATCACAATAAAAGAGGTGTTATTAGATAGGGCTAGACAAGCGCTATCTAGATATGTAAATTTAGTAGGTTCTAAAACAAAGGTTGTAAGGTTATTCGAGGAAAACCTTCAAAAATTTCTATGAATTACCGAAATATCGATTTAAATGTGAGAAATTTTCACTTTCTATTTGCCGGATTTATAAAAAAGAGGTGTTGTTAGATAGGTCTTGATAAGAGCTATCTAAATAAACAAAAATATCAACTATTGAACGAAGGGTTATCGAACAATTCGATGAAAGCCTCGAAAAATTACCGAAAATTAAATTTAAAATATGCTAAGTCCAAAAAATATAATTTTTTGTTTGTTTTACAGGTTCTGATGGTCCTACGGGACGCAGGAGTGTCTATAGGGACGATAAAAAATAACAATGGTGCACTACAAAGGTATACTCAATAAAAATTTCGTATATTTGGTCCAAAAACGCAGCCCTAAGGTAAACTTTCCAAGGCTAAGATTTTGTTCTTAAAGTATGAATAAGTCAAATTTTTCGGAATCTACTTGCCCGATCTAAACAAAAGAGGTGTCGTTAGACGGGTCTTGGCGAGAGCTATCCAAATATGTATAGAAAGTAGCTTCCAAAATCAAGGTCAGCGAGTTATTCGACAAAAACCTCCGAAAACTCAGAAAATTAAGTTAAGATATGAAATTTTTTAAACTTCTATGTGCCGGATCACAATAAAAGAGGTGTTATTAGATAGGGCTAGACAAGCGCTATCTAGATATGTAAATTTAGTAGGTTCTAAAACAAAGGTTGTAAGGTTATTCGAGGAAAACCTTCAAAAATTTCTATGAATTACCGAAATATCGATTTAAATGTGAGAAATTTTCACTTTCTATTTGCCGGATTTATAAAAAAGAGGTGTTGTTAGATAGGTCTTGATAAGAGCTATCTAAATAAACAAAAATATCAACTATTGAACGAAGGGTTATCGAACAACTCGATGAAAGCCTCGAAAAATTACCGAAAATTAAATTTAAAATATGCTAAGTCCAAAAAATATAATTTTTTGTTTGTTTTACAGGTTCTGATGGTCCTACGGGACGCAGGAGTGTCTATAGGGACGATAAAAAATAACAATGGTGCACTACAAAGGTATACTCAATAAAAATTTCGTATATTTGGTCCAAAAACGCAGCCCTAAGGTAAACTTTCCAAGGTTAAGATTTTGTTCTTAAAGTATGAATAAGTCAAATTTTTCGGAATCTACTTGCCCGATCTAAACAAAAGAGGTGTCGTTAGACGGGTCTTGGCGAGAGCTATCCAAATATGTATAGAAAGTAGTTTCCAAAATCAAGGTCAGCGAGTTATTCGACAAAAACCTCCGAAAACTCAGAAAATTAAGTTAAGATATGAAATTTTTTAAACTTCTATGTGCCGGATCACAATAAAAGAGGTGTTATTAGATAGGGCTAGACAAGCGCTATCTAGATATGTAAATTTAGTAGGTTCTAAAACAAAGGTTGTAAGGTTATTCGAGGAAAACCTTCAAAAATTTCTATGAATTACCGAAATATCGATTTAAATGTGAGAAATTTTCACTTTCTATTTGCCGGATTTATAAAAAAGAGGTGTTGTTAGATAGGTCTTGATAAGAGCTATCTAAATAAACAAAAATATCAACTATTGAACGAAGGGTTATCGAACAATTCGATGAAAGCCTCGAAAAATTACCGAAAATTAAATTTAAAATATGCTAAGTCCAAAAAATATAATTTTTTGTTTGTTTTACAGGTTCTGATGGTCCTACGGGACGCAGGAGTGTCTATAGGGACGATAAAAAATAACAATGGTGCACTACAAAGGTATACTCAATAAAAATTTCGTATATTTGGTCCAAAAACGCAGCCCTAAGGTAAACTTTCCAAGGTTAAGATTTTGTTCTTAAAGTATGAATAAGTCAAATTTTTCGGAATCTACTTGCCCGATCTAAACAAAAGAGGTGTCGTTAGACGGGTCTTGGCGAGAGCTATCCAAATATGTATAGAAAGTAGCTTCCAAAATCAAGGTCAGCGAGTTATTCGACAAAAACCTCCGAAAACTCAGAAAATTAAGTTAAGATATGAAATTTTTTAAACTTCTATGTGCCGGATCACAATAAAAGAGGTGTTATTAGATAGGGCTAGACAAGCGCTATCTAGATATGTAAATTTAGTAGGTTCTAAAACAAAGGTTGTAAGGTTATTCGAGGAAAACCTTCAAAAATTTCTATGAATTACCGAAATATCGATTTAAATGTGAGAAATTTTCACTTTCTATTTGCCGGATTTATAAAAAAGAGGTGTTGTTAGATAGGTCTTGATAAGAGCTATCTAAATAAACAAAAATATCAACTATTGAACGAAGGGTTATCGAACAATTCGATGAAAGCCTCGAAAAATTACCGAAAATTAAATTTAAAATATGCTAAGTCCAAAAAATATAATTTTTTGTTTGTTTTACAGGTTCTGATGGTCCTACGGGACGCAGGAGTGTCTATAGGGACGATAAAAAATAACAATGGTGCACTACAAAGGTATACTCAATAAAAATTTCGTATATTTGGTCCAAAAACGCAGCCCTAAGGTAAACTTTCCAAGGCTAAGATTTTGTTCTTAAAGTATGAATAAGTCAAATTTTTCGGAATCTACTTGCCCGATCTAAACAAAAGAGGTGTCGTTAGACGGGTCTTGGCGAGAGCTATCCAAATATGTATAGAAAGTAGCTTCCAAAATCAAGGTCAGCGAGTTATTCGACAAAAACCTCCGAAAACTCAGAAAATTAAGTTAAGATATGAAATTTTTTAAACTTCTATGTGCCGGATCACAATAAAAGAGGTGTTATTAGATAGGGCTAGACAAGCGCTATCTAGATATGTAAATTTAGTAGGTTCTAAAACAAAGGTTGTAAGGTTATTCGAGGAAAACCTTCAAAAATTTCTATGAATTACCGAAATATCGATTTAAATGTGAGAAATTTTCACTTTCTATTTGCCGGATTTATAAAAAAGAGGTGTTGTTAGATAGGTCTTGATAAGAGCTATCTAAATAAACAAAAATATCAACTATTGAACGAAGGGTTATCGAACAACTCGATGAAAGCCTCGAAAAATTACCGAAAATTAAATTTAAAATATGCTAAGTCCAAAAAATATAATTTTTTGTTTGTTTTACAGGTTCTGATGGTCCTACGGGACGCAGGAGTGTCTATAGGGACGATAAAAAATAACAATGGTGCACTACAAAGGTATACTCAATAAAAATTTCGTATATTTGGTCCAAAAACGCAGCCCTAAGGTAAACTTTCCAAGGTTAAGATTTTGTTCTTAAAGTATGAATAAGTCAAATTTTTCGGAATCTACTTGCCCGATCTAAACAAAAGAGGTGTCGTTAGACGGGTCTTGGCGAGAGCTATCCAAATATGTATAGAAAGTAGTTTCCAAAATCAAGGTCAGCGAGTTATTCGACAAAAACCTCCGAAAACTCAGAAAATTAAGTTAAGATATGAAATTTTTTAAACTTCTATGTGCCGGATCACAATAAAAGAGGTGTTATTAGATAGGGCTAGACAAGCGCTATCTAGATATGTAAATTTAGTAGGTTCTAAAACAAAGGTTGTAAGGTTATTCGAGGAAAACCTTCAAAAATTTCTATGAATTACCGAAATATCGATTTAAATGTGAGAAATTTTCACTTTCTATTTGCCGGATTTATAAAAAAGAGGTGTTGTTAGATAGGTCTTGATAAGAGCTATCTAAATAAACAAAAATATCAACTATTGAACGAAGGGTTATCGAACAATTCGATGAAAGCCTCGAAAAATTACCGAAAATTAAATTTAAAATATGCTAAGTCCAAAAAATATAATTTTTTGTTTGTTTTACAGGTTCTGATGGTCCTACGGGACGCAGGAGTGTCTATAGGGACGATAAAAAATAACAATGGTGCACTACAAAGGTATACTCAATAAAAATTTCGTATATTTGGTCCAAAAACGCAGCCCTAAGGTAAACTTTCCAAGGTTAAGATTTTGTTCTTAAAGTATGAATAAGTCAAATTTTTCGGAATCTACTTGCCCGATCTAAACAAAAGAGGTGTCGTTAGACGGGTCTTGGCGAGAGCTATCCAAATATGTATAGAAAGTAGCTTCCAAAATCAAGGTCAGCGAGTTATTCGACAAAAACCTCCGAAAACTCAGAAAATTAAGTTAAGATATGAAATTTTTTAAACTTCTATGTGCCGGATCACAATAAAAGAGGTGTTATTAGATAGGGCTAGACAAGCGCTATCTAGATATGTAAATTTAGTAGGTTCTAAAACAAAGGTTGTAAGGTTATTCGAGGAAAACCTTCAAAAATTTCTATGAATTACCGAAATATCGATTTAAATGTGAGAAATTTTCACTTTCTATTTGCCGGATTTATAAAAAAGAGGTGTTGTTAGATAGGTCTTGATAAGAGCTATCTAAATAAACAAAAATATCAACTATTGAACGAAGGGTTATCGAACAATTCGATGAAAGCCTCGAAAAATTACCGAAAATTAAATTTAAAATATGCTAAGTCCAAAAAATATAATTTTTTGTTTGTTTTACAGGTTCTGATGGTCCTACGGGACGCAGGAGTGTCTATAGGGACGATAAAAAATAACAATGGTGCACTACAAAGGTATACTCAATAAAAATTTCGTATATTTGGTCCAAAAACGCAGCCCTAAGGTAAACTTTCCAAGGCTAAGATTTTGTTCTTAAAGTATGAATAAGTCAAATTTTTCGGAATCTACTTGCCCGATCTAAACAAAAGAGGTGTCGTTAGACGGGTCTTGGCGAGAGCTATCCAAATATGTATAGAAAGTAGCTTCCAAAATCAAGGTCAGCGAGTTATTCGACAAAAACCTCCGAAAACTCAGAAAATTAAGTTAAGATATGAAATTTTTTAAACTTCTATGTGCCGGATCACAATAAAAGAGGTGTTATTAGATAGGGCTAGACAAGCGCTATCTAGATATGTAAATTTAGTAGGTTCTAAAACAAAGGTTGTAAGGTTATTCGAGGAAAACCTTCAAAAATTTCTATGAATTACCGAAATATCGATTTAAATGTGAGAAATTTTCACTTTCTATTTGCCGGATTTATAAAAAAGAGGTGTTGTTAGATAGGTCTTGATAAGAGCTATCTAAATAAACAAAAATATCAACTATTGAACGAAGGGTTATCGAACAACTCGATGAAAGCCTCGAAAAATTACCGAAAATTAAATTTAAAATATGCTAAGTCCAAAAAATATAATTTTTTGTTTGTTTTACAGGTTCTGATGGTCCTACGGGACGCAGGAGTGTCTATAGGGACGATAAAAAATAACAATGGTGCACTACAAAGGTATACTCAATAAAAATTTCGTATATTTGGTCCAAAAACGCAGCCCTAAGGTAAACTTTCCAAGGTTAAGATTTTGTTCTTAAAGTATGAATAAGTCAAATTTTTCGGAATCTACTTGCCCGATCTAAACAAAAGAGGTGTCGTTAGACGGGTCTTGGCGAGAGCTATCCAAATATGTATAGAAAGTAGTTTCCAAAATCAAGGTCAGCGAGTTATTCGACAAAAACCTCCGAAAACTCAGAAAATTAAGTTAAGATATGAAATTTTTTAAACTTCTATGTGCCGGATCACAATAAAAGAGGTGTTATTAGATAGGGCTAGACAAGCGCTATCTAGATATGTAAATTTAGTAGGTTCTAAAACAAAGGTTGTAAGGTTATTCGAGGAAAACCTTCAAAAATTTCTATGAATTACCGAAATATCGATTTAAATGTGAGAAATTTTCACTTTCTATTTGCCGGATTTATAAAAAAGAGGTGTTGTTAGATAGGTCTTGATAAGAGCTATCTAAATAAACAAAAATATCAACTATTGAACGAAGGGTTATCGAACAATTCGATGAAAGCCTCGAAAAATTACCGAAAATTAAATTTAAAATATGCTAAGTCCAAAAAATATAATTTTTTGTTTGTTTTACAGGTTCTGATGGTCCTACGGGACGCAGGAGTGTCTATAGGGACGATAAAAAATAACAATGGTGCACTACAAAGGTATACTCAATAAAAATTTCGTATATTTGGTCCAAAAACGCAGCCCTAAGGTAAACTTTCCAAGGTTAAGATTTTGTTCTTAAAGTATGAATAAGTCAAATTTTTCGGAATCTACTTGCCCGATCTAAACAAAAGAGGTGTCGTTAGACGGGTCTTGGCGAGAGCTATCCAAATATGTATAGAAAGTAGCTTCCAAAATCAAGGTCAGCGAGTTATTCGACAAAAACCTCCGAAAACTCAGAAAATTAAGTTAAGATATGAAATTTTTTAAACTTCTATGTGCCGGATCACAATAAAAGAGGTGTTATTAGATAGGGCTAGACAAGCGCTATCTAGATATGTAAATTTAGTAGGTTCTAAAACAAAGGTTGTAAGGTTATTCGAGGAAAACCTTCAAAAATTTCTATGAATTACCGAAATATCGATTTAAATGTGAGAAATTTTCACTTTCTATTTGCCGGATTTATAAAAAAGAGGTGTTGTTAGATAGGTCTTGATAAGAGCTATCTAAATAAACAAAAATATCAACTATTGAACGAAGGGTTATCGAACAATTCGATGAAAGCCTCGAAAAATTACCGAAAATTAAATTTAAAATATGCTAAGTCCAAAAAATATAATTTTTTGTTTGTTTTACAGGTTCTGATGGTCCTACGGGACGCAGGAGTGTCTATAGGGACGATAAAAAATAACAATGGTGCACTACAAAGGTATACTCAATAAAAATTTCGTATATTTGGTCCAAAAACGCAGCCCTAAGGTAAACTTTCCAAGGTTAAGATTTTGTTCTTAAAGTATGAATAAGTAAAATTTTTCGGAATCTACTTGCCCGATCTAAACAAAAGAGGTGTCGTTAGACGGGTCTTGGCGAGAGCTATCCAAATATGTATAGAAAGTAGTTTCCAAAATCAAGGTCAGCGAGTTATTCGACAAAAACCTCCGAAAACTCAGAAAATTAAGTTAAGATATGAAATTTTTTAAACTTCTATGTGCCGGATCACAATAAAAGAGGTGTTATTAGATAGGGCTAGACAAGCGCTATCTAGATATGTAAATTTAGTAGGTTCTAAAACAAAGGTTGTAAGGTTATTCGAGGAAAACCTTCAAAAATTTCTATGAATTACCGAAATATCGATTTAAATGTGAGAAATTTTCACTTTCTATTTGCCGGATTTATAAAAAAGAGGTGTTGTTAGATAGGTCTTGATAAGAGCTATCTAAATAAACAAAAATATCAACTATTGAACGAAGGGTTATCGAACAATTCGATGAAAGCCTCGAAAAATTACCGAAAATTAAATTTAAAATATGCTAAGTCCAAAAAATATAATTTTTTGTTTGTTTTACAGGTTCTGATGGTCCTACGGGACGCAGGAGTGTCTATAGGGACGATAAAAAATAACAATGGTGCACTACAAAGGTATACTCAATAAAAATTTCGTATATTTGGTCCAAAAACGCAGCCCTAAGGTAAACTTTCCAAGGTTAAGATTTTGTTCTTAAAGTATGAATAAGTCAAATTTTTCGGAATCTACTTGCCCGATCTAAACAAAAGAGGTGTCGTTAGACGGGTCTTGGCGAGAGCTATCCAAATATGTATAGAAAGTAGCTTCCAAAATCAAGGTCAGCGAGTTATTCGACAAAAACCTCCGAAAACTCAGAAAATTAAGTTAAGATATGAAATTTTTTAAACTTCTATGTGCCGGATCACAATAAAAGAGGTGTTATTAGATAGGGCTAGACAAGCGCTATCTAGATATGTAAATTTAGTAGGTTCTAAAACAAAGGTTGTAAGGTTATTCGAGGAAAACCTTCAAAAATTTCTATGAATTACCGAAATATCGATTTAAATGTGAGAAATTTTCACTTTCTATTTGCCGGATTTATAAAAAAGAGGTGTTGTTAGATAGGTCTTGATAAGAGCTATCTAAATAAACAAAAATATCAACTATTGAACGAAGGGTTATCGAACAATTCGATGAAAGCCTCGAAAAATTACCGAAAATTAAATTTAAAATATGCTAAGTCCAAAAAATATAATTTTTTGTTTGTTTTACAGGTTCTGATGGTCCTACGGGACGCAGGAGTGTCTATAGGGACGATAAAAAATAACAATGGTGCACTACAAAGGTATACTCAATAAAAATTTCGTATATTTGGTCCAAAAACGCAGCCCTAAGGTAAACTTTCCAAGGCTAAGATTTTGTTCTTAAAGTATGAATAAGTCAAATTTTTCGGAATCTACTTGCCCGATCTAAACAAAAGAGGTGTCGTTAGACGGGTCTTGGCGAGAGCTATCCAAATATGTATAGAAAGTAGCTTCCAAAATCAAGGTCAGCGAGTTATTCGACAAAAACCTCCGAAAACTCAGAAAATTAAGTTAAGATATGAAATTTTTTAAACTTCTATGTGCCGGATCACAATAAAAGAGGTGTTATTAGATAGGGCTAGACAAGCGCTATCTAGATATGTAAATTTAGTAGGTTCTAAAACAAAGGTTGTAAGGTTATTCGAGGAAAACCTTCAAAAATTTCTATGAATTACCGAAATATCGATTTAAATGTGAGAAATTTTCACTTTCTATTTGCCGGATTTATAAAAAAGAGGTGTTGTTAGATAGGTCTTGATAAGAGCTATCTAAATAAACAAAAATATCAACTATTGAACGAAGGGTTATCGAACAACTCGATGAAAGCCTCGAAAAATTACCGAAAATTAAATTTAAAATATGCTAAGTCCAAAAAATATAATTTTTTGTTTGTTTTACAGGTTCTGATGGTCCTACGGGACGCAGGAGTGTCTATAGGGACGATAAAAAATAACAATGGTGCACTACAAAGGTATACTCAATAAAAATTTCGTATATTTGGTCCAAAAACGCAGCCCTAAGGTAAACTTTCCAAGGTTAAGATTTTGTTCTTAAAGTATGAATAAGTCAAATTTTTCGGAATCTACTTGCCCGATCTAAACAAAAGAGGTGTCGTTAGACGGGTCTTGGCGAGAGCTATCCAAATATGTATAGAAAGTAGTTTCCAAAATCAAGGTCAGCGAGTTATTCGACAAAAACCTCCGAAAACTCAGAAAATTAAGTTAAGATATGAAATTTTTTAAACTTCTATGTGCCGGATCACAATAAAAGAGGTGTTATTAGATAGGGCTAGACAAGCGCTATCTAGATATGTAAATTTAGTAGGTTCTAAAACAAAGGTTGTAAGGTTATTCGAGGAAAACCTTCAAAAATTTCTATGAATTACCGAAATATCGATTTAAATGTGAGAAATTTTCACTTTCTATTTGCCGGATTTATAAAAAAGAGGTGTTGTTAGATAGGTCTTGATAAGAGCTATCTAAATAAACAAAAATATCAACTATTGAACGAAGGGTTATCGAACAATTCGATGAAAGCCTCGAAAAATTACCGAAAATTAAATTTAAAATATGCTAAGTCCAAAAAATATAATTTTTTGTTTGTTTTACAGGTTCTGATGGTCCTACGGGACGCAGGAGTGTCTATAGGGACGATAAAAAATAACAATGGTGCACTACAAAGGTATACTCAATAAAAATTTCGTATATTTGGTCCAAAAACGCAGCCCTAAGGTAAACTTTCCAAGGTTAAGATTTTGTTCTTAAAGTATGAATAAGTCAAATTTTTCGGAATCTACTTGCCCGATCTAAACAAAAGAGGTGTCGTTAGACGGGTCTTGGCGAGAGCTATCCAAATATGTATAGAAAGTAGCTTCCAAAATCAAGGTCAGCGAGTTATTCGACAAAAACCTCCGAAAACTCAGAAAATTAAGTTAAGATATGAAATTTTTTAAACTTCTATGTGCCGGATCACAATAAAAGAGGTGTTATTAGATAGGGCTAGACAAGCGCTATCTAGATATGTAAATTTAGTAGGTTCTAAAACAAAGGTTGTAAGGTTATTCGAGGAAAACCTTCAAAAATTTCTATGAATTACCGAAATATCGATTTAAATGTGAGAAATTTTCACTTTCTATTTGCCGGATTTATAAAAAAGAGGTGTTGTTAGATAGGTCTTGATAAGAGCTATCTAAATAAACAAAAATATCAACTATTGAACGAAGGGTTATCGAACAATTCGATGAAAGCCTCGAAAAATTACCGAAAATTAAATTTAAAATATGCTAAGTCCAAAAAATATAATTTTTTGTTTGTTTTACAGGTTCTGATGGTCCTACGGGACGCAGGAGTGTCTATAGGGACGATAAAAAATAACAATGGTGCACTACAAAGGTATACTCAATAAAAATTTCGTATATTTGGTCCAAAAACGCAGCCCTAAGGTAAACTTTCCAAGGCTAAGATTTTGTTCTTAAAGTATGAATAAGTCAAATTTTTCGGAATCTACTTGCCCGATCTAAACAAAAGAGGTGTCGTTAGACGGGTCTTGGCGAGAGCTATCCAAATATGTATAGAAAGTAGCTTCCAAAATCAAGGTCAGCGAGTTATTCGACAAAAACCTCCGAAAACTCAGAAAATTAAGTTAAGATATGAAATTTTTTAAACTTCTATGTGCCGGATCACAATAAAAGAGGTGTTATTAGATAGGGCTAGACAAGCGCTATCTAGATATGTAAATTTAGTAGGTTCTAAAACAAAGGTTGTAAGGTTATTCGAGGAAAACCTTCAAAAATTTCTATGAATTACCGAAATATCGATTTAAATGTGAGAAATTTTCACTTTCTATTTGCCGGATTTATAAAAAAGAGGTGTTGTTAGATAGGTCTTGATAAGAGCTATCTAAATAAACAAAAATATCAACTATTGAACGAAGGGTTATCGAACAACTCGATGAAAGCCTCGAAAAATTACCGAAAATTAAATTTAAAATATGCTAAGTCCAAAAAATATAATTTTTTGTTTGTTTTACAGGTTCTGATGGTCCTACGGGACGCAGGAGTGTCTATAGGGACGATAAAAAATAACAATGGTGCACTACAAAGGTATACTCAATAAAAATTTCGTATATTTGGTCCAAAAACGCAGCCCTAAGGTAAACTTTCCAAGGTTAAGATTTTGTTCTTAAAGTATGAATAAGTCAAATTTTTCGGAATCTACTTGCCCGATCTAAACAAAAGAGGTGTCGTTAGACGGGTCTTGGCGAGAGCTATCCAAATATGTATAGAAAGTAGTTTCCAAAATCAAGGTCAGCGAGTTATTCGACAAAAACCTCCGAAAACTCAGAAAATTAAGTTAAGATATGAAATTTTTTAAACTTCTATGTGCCGGATCACAATAAAAGAGGTGTTATTAGATAGGGCTAGACAAGCGCTATCTAGATATGTAAATTTAGTAGGTTCTAAAACAAAGGTTGTAAGGTTATTCGAGGAAAACCTTCAAAAATTTCTATGAATTACCGAAATATCGATTTAAATGTGAGAAATTTTCACTTTCTATTTGCCGGATTTATAAAAAAGAGGTGTTGTTAGATAGGTCTTGATAAGAGCTATCTAAATAAACAAAAATATCAACTATTGAACGAAGGGTTATCGAACAATTCGATGAAAGCCTCGAAAAATTACCGAAAATTAAATTTAAAATATGCTAAGTCCAAAAAATATAATTTTTTGTTTGTTTTACAGGTTCTGATGGTCCTACGGGACGCAGGAGTGTCTATAGGGACGATAAAAAATAACAATGGTGCACTACAAAGGTATACTCAATAAAAATTTCGTATATTTGGTCCAAAAACGCAGCCCTAAGGTAAACTTTCCAAGGTTAAGATTTTGTTCTTAAAGTATGAATAAGTCAAATTTTTCGGAATCTACTTGCCCGATCTAAACAAAAGAGGTGTCGTTAGACGGGTCTTGGCGAGAGCTATCCAAATATGTATAGAAAGTAGCTTCCAAAATCAAGGTCAGCGAGTTATTCGACAAAAACCTCCGAAAACTCAGAAAATTAAGTTAAGATATGAAATTTTTTAAACTTCTATGTGCCGGATCACAATAAAAGAGGTGTTATTAGATAGGGCTAGACAAGCGCTATCTAGATATGTAAATTTAGTAGGTTCTAAAACAAAGGTTGTAAGGTTATTCGAGGAAAACCTTCAAAAATTTCTATGAATTACCGAAATATCGATTTAAATGTGAGAAATTTTCACTTTCTATTTGCCGGATTTATAAAAAAGAGGTGTTGTTAGATAGGTCTTGATAAGAGCTATCTAAATAAACAAAAATATCAACTATTGAACGAAGGGTTATCGAACAATTCGATGAAAGCCTCGAAAAATTACCGAAAATTAAATTTAAAATATGCTAAGTCCAAAAAATATAATTTTTTGTTTGTTTTACAGGTTCTGATGGTCCTACGGGACGCAGGAGTGTCTATAGGGACGATAAAAAATAACAATGGTGCACTACAAAGGTATACTCAATAAAAATTTCGTATATTTGGTCCAAAAACGCAGCCCTAAGGTAAACTTTCCAAGGTTAAGATTTTGTTCTTAAAGTATGAATAAGTAAAATTTTTCGGAATCTACTTGCCCGATCTAAACAAAAGAGGTGTCGTTAGACGGGTCTTGGCGAGAGCTATCCAAATATGTATAGAAAGTAGTTTCCAAAATCAAGGTCAGCGAGTTATTCGACAAAAACCTCCGAAAACTCAGAAAATTAAGTTAAGATATGAAATTTTTTAAACTTCTATGTGCCGGATCACAATAAAAGAGGTGTTATTAGATAGGGCTAGACAAGCGCTATCTAGATATGTAAATTTAGTAGGTTCTAAAACAAAGGTTGTAAGGTTATTCGAGGAAAACCTTCAAAAATTTCTATGAATTACCGAAATATCGATTTAAATGTGAGAAATTTTCACTTTCTATTTGCCGGATTTATAAAAAAGAGGTGTTGTTAGATAGGTCTTGATAAGAGCTATCTAAATAAACAAAAATATCAACTATTGAACGAAGGGTTATCGAACAATTCGATGAAAGCCTCGAAAAATTACCGAAAATTAAATTTAAAATATGCTAAGTCCAAAAAATATAATTTTTTGTTTGTTTTACAGGTTCTGATGGTCCTACGGGACGCAGGAGTGTCTATAGGGACGATAAAAAATAACAATGGTGCACTACAAAGGTATACTCAATAAAAATTTCGTATATTTGGTCCAAAAACGCAGCCCTAAGGTAAACTTTCCAAGGTTAAGATTTTGTTCTTAAAGTATGAATAAGTCAAATTTTTCGGAATCTACTTGCCCGATCTAAACAAAAGAGGTGTCGTTAGACGGGTCTTGGCGAGAGCTATCCAAATATGTATAGAAAGTAGCTTCCAAAATCAAGGTCAGCGAGTTATTCGACAAAAACCTCCGAAAACTCAGAAAATTAAGTTAAGATATGAAATTTTTTAAACTTCTATGTGCCGGATCACAATAAAAGAGGTGTTATTAGATAGGGCTAGACAAGCGCTATCTAGATATGTAAATTTAGTAGGTTCTAAAACAAAGGTTGTAAGGTTATTCGAGGAAAACCTTCAAAAATTTCTATGAATTACCGAAATATCGATTTAAATGTGAGAAATTTTCACTTTCTATTTGCCGGATTTATAAAAAAGAGGTGTTGTTAGATAGGTCTTGATAAGAGCTATCTAAATAAACAAAAATATCAACTATTGAACGAAGGGTTATCGAACAATTCGATGAAAGCCTCGAAAAATTACCGAAAATTAAATTTAAAATATGCTAAGTCCAAAAAATATAATTTTTTGTTTGTTTTACAGGTTCTGATGGTCCTACGGGACGCAGGAGTGTCTATAGGGACGATAAAAAATAACAATGGTGCACTACAAAGGTATACTCAATAAAAATTTCGTATATTTGGTCCAAAAACGCAGCCCTAAGGTAAACTTTCCAAGGTTAAGATTTTGTTCTTAAAGTATGAATAAGTCAAATTTTTCGGAATCTACTTGCCCGATCTAAACAAAAGAGGTGTCGTTAGACGGGTCTTGGCGAGAGCTATCCAAATATGTATAGAAAGTAGCTTCCAAAATCAAGGTCAGCGAGTTATTCGACAAAAACCTCCGAAAACTCAGAAAATTAAGTTAAGATATGAAATTTTTTAAACTTCTATGTGCCGGATCACAATAAAAGAGGTGTTATTAGATAGGGCTAGACAAGCGCTATCTAGATATGTAAATTTAGTAGGTTCTAAAACAAAGGTTGTAAGGTTATTCGAGGAAAACCTTCAAAAATTTCTATGAATTACCGAAATATCGATTTAAATGTGAGAAATTTTCACTTTCTATTTGCCGGATTTATAAAAAAGAGGTGTTGTTAGATAGGTCTTGATAAGAGCTATCTAAATAAACAAAAATATCAACTATTGAACGAAGGGTTATCGAACAATTCGATGAAAGCCTCGAAAAATTACCGAAAATTAAATTTAAAATATGCTAAGTCCAAAAAATATAATTTTTTGTTTGTTTTACAGGTTCTGATGGTCCTACGGGACGCAGGAGTGTCTATAGGGACGATAAAAAATAACAATGGTGCACTACAAAGGTATACTCAATAAAAATTTCGTATATTTGGTCCAAAAACGCAGCCCTAAGGTAAACTTTCCAAGGCTAAGATTTTGTTCTTAAAGTATGAATAAGTCAAATTTTTCGGAATCTACTTGCCCGATCTAAACAAAAGAGGTGTCGTTAGACGGGTCTTGGCGAGAGCTATCCAAATATGTATAGAAAGTAGCTTCCAAAATCAAGGTCAGCGAGTTATTCGACAAAAACCTCCGAAAACTCAGAAAATTAAGTTAAGATATGAAATTTTTTAAACTTCTATGTGCCGGATCACAATAAAAGAGGTGTTATTAGATAGGGCTAGACAAGCGCTATCTAGATATGTAAATTTAGTAGGTTCTAAAACAAAGGTTGTAAGGTTATTCGAGGAAAACCTTCAAAAATTTCTATGAATTACCGAAATATCGATTTAAATGTGAGAAATTTTCACTTTCTATTTGCCGGATTTATAAAAAAGAGGTGTTGTTAGATAGGTCTTGATAAGAGCTATCTAAATAAACAAAAATATCAACTATTGAACGAAGGGTTATCGAACAACTCGATGAAAGCCTCGAAAAATTACCGAAAATTAAATTTAAAATATGCTAAGTCCAAAAAATATAATTTTTTGTTTGTTTTACAGGTTCTGATGGTCCTACGGGACGCAGGAGTGTCTATAGGGACGATAAAAAATAACAATGGTGCACTACAAAGGTATACTCAATAAAAATTTCGTATATTTGGTCCAAAAACGCAGCCCTAAGGTAAACTTTCCAAGGTTAAGATTTTGTTCTTAAAGTATGAATAAGTCAAATTTTTCGGAATCTACTTGCCCGATCTAAACAAAAGAGGTGTCGTTAGACGGGTCTTGGCGAGAGCTATCCAAATATGTATAGAAAGTAGTTTCCAAAATCAAGGTCAGCGAGTTATTCGACAAAAACCTCCGAAAACTCAGAAAATTAAGTTAAGATATGAAATTTTTTAAACTTCTATGTGCCGGATCACAATAAAAGAGGTGTTATTAGATAGGGCTAGACAAGCGCTATCTAGATATGTAAATTTAGTAGGTTCTAAAACAAAGGTTGTAAGGTTATTCGAGGAAAACCTTCAAAAATTTCTATGAATTACCGAAATATCGATTTAAATGTGAGAAATTTTCACTTTCTATTTGCCGGATTTATAAAAAAGAGGTGTTGTTAGATAGGTCTTGATAAGAGCTATCTAAATAAACAAAAATATCAACTATTGAACGAAGGGTTATCGAACAATTCGATGAAAGCCTCGAAAAATTACCGAAAATTAAATTTAAAATATGCTAAGTCCAAAAAATATAATTTTTTGTTTGTTTTACAGGTTCTGATGGTCCTACGGGACGCAGGAGTGTCTATAGGGACGATAAAAAATAACAATGGTGCACTACAAAGGTATACTCAATAAAAATTTCGTATATTTGGTCCAAAAACGCAGCCCTAAGGTAAACTTTCCAAGGTTAAGATTTTGTTCTTAAAGTATGAATAAGTCAAATTTTTCGGAATCTACTTGCCCGATCTAAACAAAAGAGGTGTCGTTAGACGGGTCTTGGCGAGAGCTATCCAAATATGTATAGAAAGTAGCTTCCAAAATCAAGGTCAGCGAGTTATTCGACAAAAACCTCCGAAAACTCAGAAAATTAAGTTAAGATATGAAATTTTTTAAACTTCTATGTGCCGGATCACAATAAAAGAGGTGTTATTAGATAGGGCTAGACAAGCGCTATCTAGATATGTAAATTTAGTAGGTTCTAAAACAAAGGTTGTAAGGTTATTCGAGGAAAACCTTCAAAAATTTCTATGAATTACCGAAATATCGATTTAAATGTGAGAAATT
Source organism: Diaphora mendica (assembly GCA_949125395.1). NCBI lineage: Eukaryota > Metazoa > Arthropoda > Insecta > Lepidoptera > Erebidae > Diaphora > Diaphora mendica. The sequence goes on along the minus strand of CASBMC010000032.1, from coordinate 90,976 downwards.
TTCACTTTCTATTTGCCGGATTTATAAAAAAGAGGTGTTGTTAGATAGGTCTTGATAAGAGCTATCTAAATAAACAAAAATATCAACTATTGAACGAAGGGTTATCGAACAATTCGATGAAAGCCTCGAAAAATTACCGAAAATTAAATTTAAAATATGCTAAGTCCAAAAAATATAATTTTTTGTTTGTTTTACAGGTTCTGATGGTCCTACGGGACGCAGGAGTGTCTATAGGGACGATAAAAAATAACAATGGTGCACTACAAAGGTATACTCAATAAAAATTTCGTATATTTGGTCCAAAAACGCAGCCCTAAGGTAAACTTTCCAAGGTTAAGATTTTGTTCTTAAAGTATGAATAAGTAAAATTTTTCGGAATCTACTTGCCCGATCTAAACAAAAGAGGTGTCGTTAGACGGGTCTTGGCGAGAGCTATCCAAATATGTATAGAAAGTAGTTTCCAAAATCAAGGTCAGCGAGTTATTCGACAAAAACCTCCGAAAACTCAGAAAATTAAGTTAAGATATGAAATTTTTTAAACTTCTATGTGCCGGATCACAATAAAAGAGGTGTTATTAGATAGGGCTAGACAAGCGCTATCTAGATATGTAAATTTAGTAGGTTCTAAAACAAAGGTTGTAAGGTTATTCGAGGAAAACCTTCAAAAATTTCTATGAATTACCGAAATATCGATTTAAATGTGAGAAATTTTCACTTTCTATTTGCCGGATTTATAAAAAAGAGGTGTTGTTAGATAGGTCTTGATAAGAGCTATCTAAATAAACAAAAATATCAACTATTGAACGAAGGGTTATCGAACAACTCGATGAAAGCCTCGAAAAATTACCGAAAATTAAATTTAAAATATGCTAAGTCCAAAAAATATAATTTTTTGTTTGTTTTACAGGTTCTGATGGTCCTACGGGACGCAGGAGTGTCTATAGGGACGATAAAAAATAACAATGGTGCACTACAAAGGTATACTCAATAAAAATTTCGTATATTTGGTCCAAAAACGCAGCCCTAAGGTAAACTTTCCAAGGTTAAGATTTTGTTCTTAAAGTATGAATAAGTCAAATTTTTCGGAATCTACTTGCCCGATCTAAACAAAAGAGGTGTCGTTAGACGGGTCTTGGCGAGAGCTATCCAAATATGTATAGAAAGTAGCTTCCAAAATCAAGGTCAGCGAGTTATTCGACAAAAACCTCCGAAAACTCAGAAAATTAAGTTAAGATATGAAATTTTTTAAACTTCTATGTGCCGGATCACAATAAAAGAGGTGTTATTAGATAGGGCTAGACAAGCGCTATCTAGATATGTAAATTTAGTAGGTTCTAAAACAAAGGTTGTAAGGTTATTCGAGGAAAACCTTCAAAAATTTCTATGAATTACCGAAATATCGATTTAAATGTGAGAAATTTTCACTTTCTATTTGCCGGATTTATAAAAAAGAGGTGTTGTTAGATAGGTCTTGATAAGAGCTATCTAAATAAACAAAAATATCAACTATTGAACGAAGGGTTATCGAACAATTCGATGAAAGCCTCGAAAAATTACCGAAAATTAAATTTAAAATATGCTAAGTCCAAAAAATATAATTTTTTGTTTGTTTTACAGGTTCTGATGGTCCTACGGGACGCAGGAGTGTCTATAGGGACGATAAAAAATAACAATGGTGCACTACAAAGGTATACTCAATAAAAATTTCGTATATTTGGTCCAAAAACGCAGCCCTAAGGTAAACTTTCCAAGGTTAAGATTTTGTTCTTAAAGTATGAATAAGTAAAATTTTTCGGAATCTACTTGCCCGATCTAAACAAAAGAGGTGTCGTTAGACGGGTCTTGGCGAGAGCTATCCAAATATGTATAGAAAGTAGTTTCCAAAATCAAGGTCAGCGAGTTATTCGACAAAAACCTCCGAAAACTCAGAAAATTAAGTTAAGATATGAAATTTTTTAAACTTCTATGTGCCGGATCACAATAAAAGAGGTGTTATTAGATAGGGCTAGACAAGCGCTATCTAGATATGTAAATTTAGTAGGTTCTAAAACAAAGGTTGTAAGGTTATTCGAGGAAAACCTTCAAAAATTTCTATGAATTACCGAAATATCGATTTAAATGTGAGAAATTTTCACTTTCTATTTGCCGGATTTATAAAAAAGAGGTGTTGTTAGATAGGTCTTGATAAGAGCTATCTAAATAAACAAAAATATCAACTATTGAACGAAGGGTTATCGAACAATTCGATGAAAGCCTCGAAAAATTACCGAAAATTAAATTTAAAATATGCTAAGTCCAAAAAATATAATTTTTTGTTTGTTTTACAGGTTCTGATGGTCCTACGGGACGCAGGAGTGTCTATAGGGACGATAAAAAATAACAATGGTGCACTACAAAGGTATACTCAATAAAAATTTCGTATATTTGGTCCAAAAACGCAGCCCTAAGGTAAACTTTCCAAGGCTAAGATTTTGTTCTTAAAGTATGAATAAGTCAAATTTTTCGGAATCTACTTGCCCGATCTAAACAAAAGAGGTGTCGTTAGACGGGTCTTGGCGAGAGCTATCCAAATATGTATAGAAAGTAGCTTCCAAAATCAAGGTCAGCGAGTTATTCGACAAAAACCTCCGAAAACTCAGAAAATTAAGTTAAGATATGAAATTTTTTAAACTTCTATGTGCCGGATCACAATAAAAGAGGTGTTATTAGATAGGGCTAGACAAGCGCTATCTAGATATGTAAATTTAGTAGGTTCTAAAACAAAGGTTGTAAGGTTATTCGAGGAAAACCTTCAAAAATTTCTATGAATTACCGAAATATCGATTTAAATGTGAGAAATTTTCACTTTCTATTTGCCGGATTTATAAAAAAGAGGTGTTGTTAGATAGGTCTTGATAAGAGCTATCTAAATAAACAAAAATATCAACTATTGAACGAAGGGTTATCGAACAACTCGATGAAAGCCTCGAAAAATTACCGAAAATTAAATTTAAAATATGCTAAGTCCAAAAAATATAATTTTTTGTTTGTTTTACAGGTTCTGATGGTCCTACGGGACGCAGGAGTGTCTATAGGGACGATAAAAAATAACAATGGTGCACTACAAAGGTATACTCAATAAAAATTTCGTATATTTGGTCCAAAAACGCAGCCCTAAGGTAAACTTTCCAAGGTTAAGATTTTGTTCTTAAAGTATGAATAAGTCAAATTTTTCGGAATCTACTTGCCCGATCTAAACAAAAGAGGTGTCGTTAGACGGGTCTTGGCGAGAGCTATCCAAATATGTATAGAAAGTAGTTTCCAAAATCAAGGTCAGCGAGTTATTCGACAAAAACCTCCGAAAACTCAGAAAATTAAGTTAAGATATGAAATTTTTTAAACTTCTATGTGCCGGATCACAATAAAAGAGGTGTTATTAGATAGGGCTAGACAAGCGCTATCTAGATATGTAAATTTAGTAGGTTCTAAAACAAAGGTTGTAAGGTTATTCGAGGAAAACCTTCAAAAATTTCTATGAATTACCGAAATATCGATTTAAATGTGAGAAATTTTCACTTTCTATTTGCCGGATTTATAAAAAAGAGGTGTTGTTAGATAGGTCTTGATAAGAGCTATCTAAATAAACAAAAATATCAACTATTGAACGAAGGGTTATCGAACAATTCGATGAAAGCCTCGAAAAATTACCGAAAATTAAATTTAAAATATGCTAAGTCCAAAAAATATAATTTTTTGTTTGTTTTACAGGTTCTGATGGTCCTACGGGACGCAGGAGTGTCTATAGGGACGATAAAAAATAACAATGGTGCACTACAAAGGTATACTCAATAAAAATTTCGTATATTTGGTCCAAAAACGCAGCCCTAAGGTAAACTTTCCAAGGTTAAGATTTTGTTCTTAAAGTATGAATAAGTCAAATTTTTCGGAATCTACTTGCCCGATCTAAACAAAAGAGGTGTCGTTAGACGGGTCTTGGCGAGAGCTATCCAAATATGTATAGAAAGTAGCTTCCAAAATCAAGGTCAGCGAGTTATTCGACAAAAACCTCCGAAAACTCAGAAAATTAAGTTAAGATATGAAATTTTTTAAACTTCTATGTGCCGGATCACAATAAAAGAGGTGTTATTAGATAGGGCTAGACAAGCGCTATCTAGATATGTAAATTTAGTAGGTTCTAAAACAAAGGTTGTAAGGTTATTCGAGGAAAACCTTCAAAAATTTCTATGAATTACCGAAATATCGATTTAAATGTGAGAAATTTTCACTTTCTATTTGCCGGATTTATAAAAAAGAGGTGTTGTTAGATAGGTCTTGATAAGAGCTATCTAAATAAACAAAAATATCAACTATTGAACGAAGGGTTATCGAACAATTCGATGAAAGCCTCGAAAAATTACCGAAAATTAAATTTAAAATATGCTAAGTCCAAAAAATATAATTTTTTGTTTGTTTTACAGGTTCTGATGGTCCTACGGGACGCAGGAGTGTCTATAGGGACGATAAAAAATAACAATGGTGCACTACAAAGGTATACTCAATAAAAATTTCGTATATTTGGTCCAAAAACGCAGCCCTAAGGTAAACTTTCCAAGGTTAAGATTTTGTTCTTAAAGTATGAATAAGTAAAATTTTTCGGAATCTACTTGCCCGATCTAAACAAAAGAGGTGTCGTTAGACGGGTCTTGGCGAGAGCTATCCAAATATGTATAGAAAGTAGTTTCCAAAATCAAGGTCAGCGAGTTATTCGACAAAAACCTCCGAAAACTCAGAAAATTAAGTTAAGATATGAAATTTTTTAAACTTCTATGTGCCGGATCACAATAAAAGAGGTGTTATTAGATAGGGCTAGACAAGCGCTATCTAGATATGTAAATTTAGTAGGTTCTAAAACAAAGGTTGTAAGGTTATTCGAGGAAAACCTTCAAAAATTTCTATGAATTACCGAAATATCGATTTAAATGTGAGAAATTTTCACTTTCTATTTGCCGGATTTATAAAAAAGAGGTGTTGTTAGATAGGTCTTGATAAGAGCTATCTAAATAAACAAAAATATCAACTATTGAACGAAGGGTTATCGAACAATTCGATGAAAGCCTCGAAAAATTACCGAAAATTAAATTTAAAATATGCTAAGTCCAAAAAATATAATTTTTTGTTTGTTTTACAGGTTCTGATGGTCCTACGGGACGCAGGAGTGTCTATAGGGACGATAAAAAATAACAATGGTGCACTACAAAGGTATACTCAATAAAAATTTCGTATATTTGGTCCAAAAACGCAGCCCTAAGGTAAACTTTCCAAGGTTAAGATTTTGTTCTTAAAGTATGAATAAGTCAAATTTTTCGGAATCTACTTGCCCGATCTAAACAAAAGAGGTGTCGTTAGACGGGTCTTGGCGAGAGCTATCCAAATATGTATAGAAAGTAGCTTCCAAAATCAAGGTCAGCGAGTTATTCGACAAAAACCTCCGAAAACTCAGAAAATTAAGTTAAGATATGAAATTTTTTAAACTTCTATGTGCCGGATCACAATAAAAGAGGTGTTATTAGATAGGGCTAGACAAGCGCTATCTAGATATGTAAATTTAGTAGGTTCTAAAACAAAGGTTGTAAGGTTATTCGAGGAAAACCTTCAAAAATTTCTATGAATTACCGAAATATCGATTTAAATGTGAGAAATTTTCACTTTCTATTTGCCGGATTTATAAAAAAGAGGTGTTGTTAGATAGGTCTTGATAAGAGCTATCTAAATAAACAAAAATATCAACTATTGAACGAAGGGTTATCGAACAATTCGATGAAAGCCTCGAAAAATTACCGAAAATTAAATTTAAAATATGCTAAGTCCAAAAAATATAATTTTTTGTTTGTTTTACAGGTTCTGATGGTCCTACGGGACGCAGGAGTGTCTATAGGGACGATAAAAAATAACAATGGTGCACTACAAAGGTATACTCAATAAAAATTTCGTATATTTGGTCCAAAAACGCAGCCCTAAGGTAAACTTTCCAAGGTTAAGATTTTGTTCTTAAAGTATGAATAAGTCAAATTTTTCGGAATCTACTTGCCCGATCTAAACAAAAGAGGTGTCGTTAGACGGGTCTTGGCGAGAGCTATCCAAATATGTATAGAAAGTAGTTTCCAAAATCAAGGTCAGCGAGTTATTCGACAAAAACCTCCGAAAACTCAGAAAATTAAGTTAAGATATGAAATTTTTTAAACTTCTATGTGCCGGATCACAATAAAAGAGGTGTTATTAGATAGGGCTAGACAAGCGCTATCTAGATATGTAAATTTAGTAGGTTCTAAAACAAAGGTTGTAAGGTTATTCGAGGAAAACCTTCAAAAATTTCTATGAATTACCGAAATATCGATTTAAATGTGAGAAATTTTCACTTTCTATTTGCCGGATTTATAAAAAAGAGGTGTTGTTAGATAGGTCTTGATAAGAGCTATCTAAATAAACAAAAATATCAACTATTGAACGAAGGGTTATCGAACAATTCGATGAAAGCCTCGAAAAATTACCGAAAATTAAATTTAAAATATGCTAAGTCCAAAAAATATAATTTTTTGTTTGTTTTACAGGTTCTGATGGTCCTACGGGACGCAGGAGTGTCTATAGGGACGATAAAAAATAACAATGGTGCACTACAAAGGTATACTCAATAAAAATTTCGTATATTTGGTCCAAAAACGCAGCCCTAAGGTAAACTTTCCAAGGTTAAGATTTTGTTCTTAAAGTATGAATAAGTCAAATTTTTCGGAATCTACTTGCCCGATCTAAACAAAAGAGGTGTCGTTAGACGGGTCTTGGCGAGAGCTATCCAAATATGTATAGAAAGTAGCTTCCAAAATCAAGGTCAGCGAGTTATTCGACAAAAACCTCCGAAAACTCAGAAAATTAAGTTAAGATATGAAATTTTTTAAACTTCTATGTGCCGGATCACAATAAAAGAGGTGTTATTAGATAGGGCTAGACAAGCGCTATCTAGATATGTAAATTTAGTAGGTTCTAAAACAAAGGTTGTAAGGTTATTCGAGGAAAACCTTCAAAAATTTCTATGAATTACCGAAATATCGATTTAAATGTGAGAAATTTTCACTTTCTATTTGCCGGATTTATAAAAAAGAGGTGTTGTTAGATAGGTCTTGATAAGAGCTATCTAAATAAACAAAAATATCAACTATTGAACGAAGGGTTATCGAACAATTCGATGAAAGCCTCGAAAAATTACCGAAAATTAAATTTAAAATATGCTAAGTCCAAAAAATATAATTTTTTGTTTGTTTTACAGGTTCTGATGGTCCTACGGGACGCAGGAGTGTCTATAGGGACGATAAAAAATAACAATGGTGCACTACAAAGGTATACTCAATAAAAATTTCGTATATTTGGTCCAAAAACGCAGCCCTAAGGTAAACTTTCCAAGGTTAAGATTTTGTTCTTAAAGTATGAATAAGTCAAATTTTTCGGAATCTACTTGCCCGATCTAAACAAAAGAGGTGTCGTTAGACGGGTCTTGGCGAGAGCTATCCAAATATGTATAGAAAGTAGTTTCCAAAATCAAGGTCAGCGAGTTATTCGACAAAAACCTCCGAAAACTCAGAAAATTAAGTTAAGATATGAAATTTTTTAAACTTCTATGTGCCGGATCACAATAAAAGAGGTGTTATTAGATAGGGCTAGACAAGCGCTATCTAGATATGTAAATTTAGTAGGTTCTAAAACAAAGGTTGTAAGGTTATTCGAGGAAAACCTTCAAAAATTTCTATGAATTACCGAAATATCGATTTAAATGTGAGAAATTTTCACTTTCTATTTGCCGGATTTATAAAAAAGAGGTGTTGTTAGATAGGTCTTGATAAGAGCTATCTAAATAAACAAAAATATCAACTATTGAACGAAGGGTTATCGAACAATTCGATGAAAGCCTCGAAAAATTACCGAAAATTAAATTTAAAATATGCTAAGTCCAAAAAATATAATTTTTTGTTTGTTTTACAGGTTCTGATGGTCCTACGGGACGCAGGAGTGTCTATAGGGACGATAAAAAATAACAATGGTGCACTACAAAGGTATACTCAATAAAAATTTCGTATATTTGGTCCAAAAACGCAGCCCTAAGGTAAACTTTCCAAGGCTAAGATTTTGTTCTTAAAGTATGAATAAGTCAAATTTTTCGGAATCTACTTGCCCGATCTAAACAAAAGAGGTGTCGTTAGACGGGTCTTGGCGAGAGCTATCCAAATATGTATAGAAAGTAGCTTCCAAAATCAAGGTCAGCGAGTTATTCGACAAAAACCTCCGAAAACTCAGAAAATTAAGTTAAGATATGAAATTTTTTAAACTTCTATGTGCCGGATCACAATAAAAGAGGTGTTATTAGATAGGGCTAGACAAGCGCTATCTAGATATGTAAATTTAGTAGGTTCTAAAACAAAGGTTGTAAGGTTATTCGAGGAAAACCTTCAAAAATTTCTATGAATTACCGAAATATCGATTTAAATGTGAGAAATTTTCACTTTCTATTTGCCGGATTTATAAAAAAGAGGTGTTGTTAGATAGGTCTTGATAAGAGCTATCTAAATAAACAAAAATATCAACTATTGAACGAAGGGTTATCGAACAACTCGATGAAAGCCTCGAAAAATTACCGAAAATTAAATTTAAAATATGCTAAGTCCAAAAAATATAATTTTTTGTTTGTTTTACAGGTTCTGATGGTCCTACGGGACGCAGGAGTGTCTATAGGGACGATAAAAAATAACAATGGTGCACTACAAAGGTATACTCAATAAAAATTTCGTATATTTGGTCCAAAAACGCAGCCCTAAGGTAAACTTTCCAAGGTTAAGATTTTGTTCTTAAAGTATGAATAAGTCAAATTTTTCGGAATCTACTTGCCCGATCTAAACAAAAGAGGTGTCGTTAGACGGGTCTTGGCGAGAGCTATCCAAATATGTATAGAAAGTAGTTTCCAAAATCAAGGTCAGCGAGTTATTCGACAAAAACCTCCGAAAACTCAGAAAATTAAGTTAAGATATGAAATTTTTTAAACTTCTATGTGCCGGATCACAATAAAAGAGGTGTTATTAGATAGGGCTAGACAAGCGCTATCTAGATATGTAAATTTAGTAGGTTCTAAAACAAAGGTTGTAAGGTTATTCGAGGAAAACCTTCAAAAATTTCTATGAATTACCGAAATATCGATTTAAATGTGAGAAATTTTCACTTTCTATTTGCCGGATTTATAAAAAAGAGGTGTTGTTAGATAGGTCTTGATAAGAGCTATCTAAATAAACAAAAATATCAACTATTGAACGAAGGGTTATCGAACAATTCGATGAAAGCCTCGAAAAATTACCGAAAATTAAATTTAAAATATGCTAAGTCCAAAAAATATAATTTTTTGTTTGTTTTACAGGTTCTGATGGTCCTACGGGACGCAGGAGTGTCTATAGGGACGATAAAAAATAACAATGGTGCACTACAAAGGTATACTCAATAAAAATTTCGTATATTTGGTCCAAAAACGCAGCCCTAAGGTAAACTTTCCAAGGTTAAGATTTTGTTCTTAAAGTATGAATAAGTCAAATTTTTCGGAATCTACTTGCCCGATCTAAACAAAAGAGGTGTCGTTAGACGGGTCTTGGCGAGAGCTATCCAAATATGTATAGAAAGTAGTTTCCAAAATCAAGGTCAGCGAGTTATTCGACAAAAACCTCCGAAAACTCAGAAAATTAAGTTAAGATATGAAATTTTTTAAACTTCTATGTGCCGGATCACAATAAAAGAGGTGTTATTAGATAGGGCTAGACAAGCGCTATCTAGATATGTAAATTTAGTAGGTTCTAAAACAAAGGTTGTAAGGTTATTCGAGGAAAACCTTCAAAAATTTCTATGAATTACCGAAATATCGATTTAAATGTGAGAAATTTTCACTTTCTATTTGCCGGATTTATAAAAAAGAGGTGTTGTTAGATAGGTCTTGATAAGAGCTATCTAAATAAACAAAAATATCAACTATTGAACGAAGGGTTATCGAACAATTCGATGAAAGCCTCGAAAAATTACCGAAAATTAAATTTAAAATATGCTAAGTCCAAAAAATATAATTTTTTGTTTGTTTTACAGGTTCTGATGGTCCTACGGGACGCAGGAGTGTCTATAGGGACGATAAAAAATAACAATGGTGCACTACAAAGGTATACTCAATAAAAATTTCGTATATTTGGTCCAAAAACGCAGCCCTAAGGTAAACTTTCCAAGGTTAAGATTTTGTTCTTAAAGTATGAATAAGTCAAATTTTTCGGAATCTACTTGCCCGATCTAAACAAAAGAGGTGTCGTTAGACGGGTCTTGGCGAGAGCTATCCAAATATGTATAGAAAGTAGCTTCCAAAATCAAGGTCAGCGAGTTATTCGACAAAAACCTCCGAAAACTCAGAAAATTAAGTTAAGATATGAAATTTTTTAAACTTCTATGTGCCGGATCACAATAAAAGAGGTGTTATTAGATAGGGCTAGACAAGCGCTATCTAGATATGTAAATTTAGTAGGTTCTAAAACAAAGGTTGTAAGGTTATTCGAGGAAAACCTTCAAAAATTTCTATGAATTACCGAAATATCGATTTAAATGTGAGAAATTTTCACTTTCTATTTGCCGGATTTATAAAAAAGAGGTGTTGTTAGATAGGTCTTGATAAGAGCTATCTAAATAAACAAAAATATCAACTATTGAACGAAGGGTTATCGAACAATTCGATGAAAGCCTCGAAAAATTACCGAAAATTAAATTTAAAATATGCTAAGTCCAAAAAATATAATTTTTTGTTTGTTTTACAGGTTCTGATGGTCCTACGGGACGCAGGAGTGTCTATAGGGACGATAAAAAATAACAATGGTGCACTACAAAGGTATACTCAATAAAAATTTCGTATATTTGGTCCAAAAACGCAGCCCTAAGGTAAACTTTCCAAGGTTAAGATTTTGTTCTTAAAGTATGAATAAGTCAAATTTTTCGGAATCTACTTGCCCGATCTAAACAAAAGAGGTGTCGTTAGACGGGTCTTGGCGAGAGCTATCCAAATATGTATAGAAAGTAGTTTCCAAAATCAAGGTCAGCGAGTTATTCGACAAAAACCTCCGAAAACTCAGAAAATTAAGTTAAGATATGAAATTTTTTAAACTTCTATGTGCCGGATCACAATAAAAGAGGTGTTATTAGATAGGGCTAGACAAGCGCTATCTAGATATGTAAATTTAGTAGGTTCTAAAACAAAGGTTGTAAGGTTATTCGAGGAAAACCTTCAAAAATTTCTATGAATTACCGAAATATCGATTTAAATGTGAGAAATTTTCACTTTCTATTTGCCGGATTTATAAAAAAGAGGTGTTGTTAGATAGGTCTTGATAAGAGCTATCTAAATAAACAAAAATATCAACTATTGAACGAAGGGTTATCGAACAATTCGATGAAAGCCTCGAAAAATTACCGAAAATTAAATTTAAAATATGCTAAGTCCAAAAAATATAATTTTTTGTTTGTTTTACAGGTTCTGATGGTCCTACGGGACGCAGGAGTGTCTATAGGGACGATAAAAAATAACAATGGTGCACTACAAAGGTATACTCAATAAAAATTTCGTATATTTGGTCCAAAAACGCAGCCCTAAGGTAAACTTTCCAAGGTTAAGATTTTGTTCTTAAAGTATGAATAAGTCAAATTTTTCGGAATCTACTTGCCCGATCTAAACAAAAGAGGTGTCGTTAGACGGGTCTTGGCGAGAGCTATCCAAATATGTATAGAAAGTAGTTTCCAAAATCAAGGTCAGCGAGTTATTCGACAAAAACCTCCGAAAACTCAGAAAATTAAGTTAAGATATGAAATTTTTTAAACTTCTATGTGCCGGATCACAATAAAAGAGGTGTTATTAGATAGGGCTAGACAAGCGCTATCTAGATATGTAAATTTAGTAGGTTCTAAAACAAAGGTTGTAAGGTTATTCGAGGAAAACCTTCAAAAATTTCTATGAATTACCGAAATATCGATTTAAATGTGAGAAATTTTCACTTTCTATTTGCCGGATTTATAAAAAAGAGGTGTTGTTAGATAGGTCTTGATAAGAGCTATCTAAATAAACAAAAATATCAACTATTGAACGAAGGGTTATCGAACAATTCGATGAAAGCCTCGAAAAATTACCGAAAATTAAATTTAAAATATGCTAAGTCCAAAAAATATAATTTTTTGTTTGTTTTACAGGTTCTGATGGTCCTACGGGACGCAGGAGTGTCTATAGGGACGATAAAAAATAACAATGGTGCACTACAAAGGTATACTCAATAAAAATTTCGTATATTTGGTCCAAAAACGCAGCCCTAAGGTAAACTTTCCAAGGTTAAGATTTTGTTCTTAAAGTATGAATAAGTCAAATTTTTCGGAATCTACTTGCCCGATCTAAACAAAAGAGGTGTCGTTAGACGGGTCTTGGCGAGAGCTATCCAAATATGTATAGAAAGTAGTTTCCAAAATCAAGGTCAGCGAGTTATTCGACAAAAACCTCCGAAAACTCAGAAAATTAAGTTAAGATATGAAATTTTTTAAACTTCTATGTGCCGGATCACAATAAAAGAGGTGTTATTAGATAGGGCTAGACAAGCGCTATCTAGATATGTAAATTTAGTAGGTTCTAAAACAAAGGTTGTAAGGTTATTCGAGGAAAACCTTCAAAAATTTCTATGAATTACCGAAATATCGATTTAAATGTGAGAAATTTTCACTTTCTATTTGCCGGATTTATAAAAAAGAGGTGTTGTTAGATAGGTCTTGATAAGAGCTATCTAAATAAACAAAAATATCAACTATTGAACGAAGGGTTATCGAACAATTCGATGAAAGCCTCGAAAAATTACCGAAAATTAAATTTAAAATATGCTAAGTCCAAAAAATATAATTTTTTGTTTGTTTTACAGGTTCTGATGGTCCTACGGGACGCAGGAGTGTCTATAGGGACGATAAAAAATAACAATGGTGCACTACAAAGGTATACTCAATAAAAATTTCGTATATTTGGTCCAAAAACGCAGCCCTAAGGTAAACTTTCCAAGGTTAAGATTTTGTTCTTAAAGTATGAATAAGTCAAATTTTTCGGAATCTACTTGCCCGATCTAAACAAAAGAGGTGTCGTTAGACGGGTCTTGGCGAGAGCTATCCAAATATGTATAGAAAGTAGCTTCCAAAATCAAGGTCAGCGAGTTATTCGACAAAAACCTCCGAAAACTCAGAAAATTAAGTTAAGATATGAAATTTTTTAAACTTCTATGTGCCGGATCACAATAAAAGAGGTGTTATTAGATAGGGCTAGACAAGCGCTATCTAGATATGTAAATTTAGTAGGTTCTAAAACAAAGGTTGTAAGGTTATTCGAGGAAAACCTTCAAAAATTTCTATGAATTACCGAAATATCGATTTAAATGTGAGAAATTTTCACTTTCTATTTGCCGGATTTATAAAAAAGAGGTGTTGTTAGATAGGTCTTGATAAGAGCTATCTAAATAAACAAAAATATCAACTATTGAACGAAGGGTTATCGAACAATTCGATGAAAGCCTCGAAAAATTACCGAAAATTAAATTTAAAATATGCTAAGTCCAAAAAATATAATTTTTTGTTTGTTTTACAGGTTCTGATGGTCCTACGGGACGCAGGAGTGTCTATAGGGACGATAAAAAATAACAATGGTGCACTACAAAGGTATACTCAATAAAAATTTCGTATATTTGGTCCAAAAACGCAGCCCTAAGGTAAACTTTCCAAGGTTAAGATTTTGTTCTTAAAGTATGAATAAGTCAAATTTTTCGGAATCTACTTGCCCGATCTAAACAAAAGAGGTGTCGTTAGACGGGTCTTGGCGAGAGCTATCCAAATATGTATAGAAAGTAGTTTCCAAAATCAAGGTCAGCGAGTTATTCGACAAAAACCTCCGAAAACTCAGAAAATTAAGTTAAGATATGAAATTTTTTAAACTTCTATGTGCCGGATCACAATAAAAGAGGTGTTATTAGATAGGGCTAGACAAGCGCTATCTAGATATGTAAATTTAGTAGGTTCTAAAACAAAGGTTGTAAGGTTATTCGAGGAAAACCTTCAAAAATTTCTATGAATTACCGAAATATCGATTTAAATGTGAGAAATTTTCACTTTCTATTTGCCGGATTTATAAAAAAGAGGTGTTGTTAGATAGGTCTTGATAAGAGCTATCTAAATAAACAAAAATATCAACTATTGAACGAAGGGTTATCGAACAATTCGATGAAAGCCTCGAAAAATTACCGAAAATTAAATTTAAAATATGCTAAGTCCAAAAAATATAATTTTTTGTTTGTTTTACAGGTTCTGATGGTCCTACGGGACGCAGGAGTGTCTATAGGGACGATAAAAAATAACAATGGTGCACTACAAAGGTATACTCAATAAAAATTTCGTATATTTGGTCCAAAAACGCAGCCCTAAGGTAAACTTTCCAAGGTTAAGATTTTGTTCTTAAAGTATGAATAAGTCAAATTTTTCGGAATCTACTTGCCCGATCTAAACAAAAGAGGTGTCGTTAGACGGGTCTTGGCGAGAGCTATCCAAATATGTATAGAAAGTAGTTTCCAAAATCAAGGTCAGCGAGTTATTCGACAAAAACCTCCGAAAACTCAGAAAATTAAGTTAAGATATGAAATTTTTTAAACTTCTATGTGCCGGATCACAATAAAAGAGGTGTTATTAGATAGGGCTAGACAAGCGCTATCTAGATATGTAAATTTAGTAGGTTCTAAAACAAAGGTTGTAAGGTTATTCGAGGAAAACCTTCAAAAATTTCTATGAATTACCGAAATATCGATTTAAATGTGAGAAATTTTCACTTTCTATTTGCCGGATTTATAAAAAAGAGGTGTTGTTAGATAGGTCTTGATAAGAGCTATCTAAATAAACAAAAATATCAACTATTGAACGAAGGGTTATCGAACAATTCGATGAAAGCCTCGAAAAATTACCGAAAATTAAATTTAAAATATGCTAAGTCCAAAAAATATAATTTTTTGTTTGTTTTACAGGTTCTGATGGTCCTACGGGACGCAGGAGTGTCTATAGGGACGATAAAAAATAACAATGGTGCACTACAAAGGTATACTCAATAAAAATTTCGTATATTTGGTCCAAAAACGCAGCCCTAAGGTAAACTTTCCAAGGCTAAGATTTTGTTCTTAAAGTATGAATAAGTCAAATTTTTCGGAATCTACTTGCCCGATCTAAACAAAAGAGGTGTCGTTAGACGGGTCTTGGCGAGAGCTATCCAAATATGTATAGAAAGTAGCTTCCAAAATCAAGGTCAGCGAGTTATTCGACAAAAACCTCCGAAAACTCAGAAAATTAAGTTAAGATATGAAATTTTTTAAACTTCTATGTGCCGGATCACAATAAAAGAGGTGTTATTAGATAGGGCTAGACAAGCGCTATCTAGATATGTAAATTTAGTAGGTTCTAAAACAAAGGTTGTAAGGTTATTCGAGGAAAACCTTCAAAAATTTCTATGAATTACCGAAATATCGATTTAAATGTGAGAAATTTTCACTTTCTATTTGCCGGATTTATAAAAAAGAGGTGTTGTTAGATAGGTCTTGATAAGAGCTATCTAAATAAACAAAAATATCAACTATTGAACGAAGGGTTATCGAACAACTCGATGAAAGCCTCGAAAAATTACCGAAAATTAAATTTAAAATATGCTAAGTCCAAAAAATATAATTTTTTGTTTGTTTTACAGGTTCTGATGGTCCTACGGGACGCAGGAGTGTCTATAGGGACGATAAAAAATAACAATGGTGCACTACAAAGGTATACTCAATAAAAATTTCGTATATTTGGTCCAAAAACGCAGCCCTAAGGTAAACTTTCCAAGGTTAAGATTTTGTTCTTAAAGTATGAATAAGTCAAATTTTTCGGAATCTACTTGCCCGATCTAAACAAAAGAGGTGTCGTTAGACGGGTCTTGGCGAGAGCTATCCAAATATGTATAGAAAGTAGTTTCCAAAATCAAGGTCAGCGAGTTATTCGACAAAAACCTCCGAAAACTCAGAAAATTAAGTTAAGATATGAAATTTTTTAAACTTCTATGTGCCGGATCACAATAAAAGAGGTGTTATTAGATAGGGCTAGACAAGCGCTATCTAGATATGTAAATTTAGTAGGTTCTAAAACAAAGGTTGTAAGGTTATTCGAGGAAAACCTTCAAAAATTTCTATGAATTACCGAAATATCGATTTAAATGTGAGAAATTTTCACTTTCTATTTGCCGGATTTATAAAAAAGAGGTGTTGTTAGATAGGTCTTGATAAGAGCTATCTAAATAAACAAAAATATCAACTATTGAACGAAGGGTTATCGAACAATTCGATGAAAGCCTCGAAAAATTACCGAAAATTAAATTTAAAATATGCTAAGTCCAAAAAATATAATTTTTTGTTTGTTTTACAGGTTCTGATGGTCCTACGGGACGCAGGAGTGTCTATAGGGACGATAAAAAATAACAATGGTGCACTACAAAGGTATACTCAATAAAAATTTCGTATATTTGGTCCAAAAACGCAGCCCTAAGGTAAACTTTCCAAGGCTAAGATTTTGTTCTTAAAGTATGAATAAGTCAAATTTTTCGGAATCTACTTGCCCGATCTAAACAAAAGAGGTGTCGTTAGACGGGTCTTGGCGAGAGCTATCCAAATATGTATAGAAAGTAGCTTCCAAAATCAAGGTCAGCGAGTTATTCGACAAAAACCTCCGAAAACTCAGAAAATTAAGTTAAGATATGAAATTTTTTAAACTTCTATGTGCCGGATCACAATAAAAGAGGTGTTATTAGATAGGGCTAGACAAGCGCTATCTAGATATGTAAATTTAGTAGGTTCTAAAACAAAGGTTGTAAGGTTATTCGAGGAAAACCTTCAAAAATTTCTATGAATTACCGAAATATCGATTTAAATGTGAGAAATTTTCACTTTCTATTTGCCGGATTTATAAAAAAGAGGTGTTGTTAGATAGGTCTTGATAAGAGCTATCTAAATAAACAAAAATATCAACTATTGAACGAAGGGTTATCGAACAACTCGATGAAAGCCTCGAAAAATTACCGAAAATTAAATTTAAAATATGCTAAGTCCAAAAAATATAATTTTTTGTTTGTTTTACAGGTTCTGATGGTCCTACGGGACGCAGGAGTGTCTATAGGGACGATAAAAAATAACAATGGTGCACTACAAAGGTATACTCAATAAAAATTTCGTATATTTGGTCCAAAAACGCAGCCCTAAGGTAAACTTTCCAAGGTTAAGATTTTGTTCTTAAAGTATGAATAAGTCAAATTTTTCGGAATCTACTTGCCCGATCTAAACAAAAGAGGTGTCGTTAGACGGGTCTTGGCGAGAGCTATCCAAATATGTATAGAAAGTAGTTTCCAAAATCAAGGTCAGCGAGTTATTCGACAAAAACCTCCGAAAACTCAGAAAATTAAGTTAAGATATGAAATTTTTTAAACTTCTATGTGCCGGATCACAATAAAAGAGGTGTTATTAGATAGGGCTAGACAAGCGCTATCTAGATATGTAAATTTAGTAGGTTCTAAAACAAAGGTTGTAAGGTTATTCGAGGAAAACCTTCAAAAATTTCTATGAATTACCGAAATATCGATTTAAATGTGAGAAATTTTCACTTTCTATTTGCCGGATTTATAAAAAAGAGGTGTTGTTAGATAGGTCTTGATAAGAGCTATCTAAATAAACAAAAATATCAACTATTGAACGAAGGGTTATCGAACAATTCGATGAAAGCCTCGAAAAATTACCGAAAATTAAATTTAAAATATGCTAAGTCCAAAAAATATAATTTTTTGTTTGTTTTACAGGTTCTGATGGTCCTACGGGACGCAGGAGTGTCTATAGGGACGATAAAAAATAACAATGGTGCACTACAAAGGTATACTCAATAAAAATTTCGTATATTTGGTCCAAAAACGCAGCCCTAAGGTAAACTTTCCAAGGTTAAGATTTTGTTCTTAAAGTATGAATAAGTCAAATTTTTCGGAATCTACTTGCCCGATCTAAACAAAAGAGGTGTCGTTAGACGGGTCTTGGCGAGAGCTATCCAAATATGTATAGAAAGTAGCTTCCAAAATCAAGGTCAGCGAGTTATTCGACAAAAACCTCCGAAAACTCAGAAAATTAAGTTAAGATATGAAATTTTTTAAACTTCTATGTGCCGGATCACAATAAAAGAGGTGTTATTAGATAGGGCTAGACAAGCGCTATCTAGATATGTAAATTTAGTAGGTTCTAAAACAAAGGTTGTAAGGTTATTCGAGGAAAACCTTCAAAAATTTCTATGAATTACCGAAATATCGATTTAAATGTGAGAAATTTTCACTTTCTATTTGCCGGATTTATAAAAAAGAGGTGTTGTTAGATAGGTCTTGATAAGAGCTATCTAAATAAACAAAAATATCAACTATTGAACGAAGGGTTATCGAACAATTCGATGAAAGCCTCGAAAAATTACCGAAAATTAAATTTAAAATATGCTAAGTCCAAAAAATATAATTTTTTGTTTGTTTTACAGGTTCTGATGGTCCTACGGGACGCAGGAGTGTCTATAGGGACGATAAAAAATAACAATGGTGCACTACAAAGGTATACTCAATAAAAATTTCGTATATTTGGTCCAAAAACGCAGCCCTAAGGTAAACTTTCCAAGGTTAAGATTTTGTTCTTAAAGTATGAATAAGTCAAATTTTTCGGAATCTACTTGCCCGATCTAAACAAAAGAGGTGTCGTTAGACGGGTCTTGGCGAGAGCTATCCAAATATGTATAGAAAGTAGTTTCCAAAATCAAGGTCAGCGAGTTATTCGACAAAAACCTCCGAAAACTCAGAAAATTAAGTTAAGATATGAAATTTTTTAAACTTCTATGTGCCGGATCACAATAAAAGAGGTGTTATTAGATAGGGCTAGACAAGCGCTATCTAGATATGTAAATTTAGTAGGTTCTAAAACAAAGGTTGTAAGGTTATTCGAGGAAAACCTTCAAAAATTTCTATGAATTACCGAAATATCGATTTAAATGTGAGAAATTTTCACTTTCTATTTGCCGGATTTATAAAAAAGAGGTGTTGTTAGATAGGTCTTGATAAGAGCTATCTAAATAAACAAAAATATCAACTATTGAACGAAGGGTTATCGAACAATTCGATGAAAGCCTCGAAAAATTACCGAAAATTAAATTTAAAATATGCTAAGTCCAAAAAATATAATTTTTTGTTTGTTTTACAGGTTCTGATGGTCCTACGGGACGCAGGAGTGTCTATAGGGACGATAAAAAATAACAATGGTGCACTACAAAGGTATACTCAATAAAAATTTCGTATATTTGGTCCAAAAACGCAGCCCTAAGGTAAACTTTCCAAGGCTAAGATTTTGTTCTTAAAGTATGAATAAGTCAAATTTTTCGGAATCTACTTGCCCGATCTAAACAAAAGAGGTGTCGTTAGACGGGTCTTGGCGAGAGCTATCCAAATATGTATAGAAAGTAGCTTCCAAAATCAAGGTCAGCGAGTTATTCGACAAAAACCTCCGAAAACTCAGAAAATTAAGTTAAGATATGAAATTTTTTAAACTTCTATGTGCCGGATCACAATAAAAGAGGTGTTATTAGATAGGGCTAGACAAGCGCTATCTAGATATGTAAATTTAGTAGGTTCTAAAACAAAGGTTGTAAGGTTATTCGAGGAAAACCTTCAAAAATTTCTATGAATTACCGAAATATCGATTTAAATGTGAGAAATTTTCACTTTCTATTTGCCGGATTTATAAAAAAGAGGTGTTGTTAGATAGGTCTTGATAAGAGCTATCTAAATAAACAAAAATATCAACTATTGAACGAAGGGTTATCGAACAACTCGATGAAAGCCTCGAAAAATTACCGAAAATTAAATTTAAAATATGCTAAGTCCAAAAAATATAATTTTTTGTTTGTTTTACAGGTTCTGATGGTCCTACGGGACGCAGGAGTGTCTATAGGGACGATAAAAAATAACAATGGTGCACTACAAAGGTATACTCAATAAAAATTTCGTATATTTGGTCCAAAAACGCAGCCCTAAGGTAAACTTTCCAAGGTTAAGATTTTGTTCTTAAAGTATGAATAAGTCAAATTTTTCGGAATCTACTTGCCCGATCTAAACAAAAGAGGTGTCGTTAGACGGGTCTTGGCGAGAGCTATCCAAATATGTATAGAAAGTAGTTTCCAAAATCAAGGTCAGCGAGTTATTCGACAAAAACCTCCGAAAACTCAGAAAATTAAGTTAAGATATGAAATTTTTTAAACTTCTATGTGCCGGATCACAATAAAAGAGGTGTTATTAGATAGGGCTAGACAAGCGCTATCTAGATATGTAAATTTAGTAGGTTCTAAAACAAAGGTTGTAAGGTTATTCGAGGAAAACCTTCAAAAATTTCTATGAATTACCGAAATATCGATTTAAATGTGAGAAATTTTCACTTTCTATTTGCCGGATTTATAAAAAAGAGGTGTTGTTAGATAGGTCTTGATAAGAGCTATCTAAATAAACAAAAATATCAACTATTGAACGAAGGGTTATCGAACAATTCGATGAAAGCCTCGAAAAATTACCGAAAATTAAATTTAAAATATGCTAAGTCCAAAAAATATAATTTTTTGTTTGTTTTACAGGTTCTGATGGTCCTACGGGACGCAGGAGTGTCTATAGGGACGATAAAAAATAACAATGGTGCACTACAAAGGTATACTCAATAAAAATTTCGTATATTTGGTCCAAAAACGCAGCCCTAAGGTAAACTTTCCAAGGTTAAGATTTTGTTCTTAAAGTATGAATAAGTCAAATTTTTCGGAATCTACTTGCCCGATCTAAACAAAAGAGGTGTCGTTAGACGGGTCTTGGCGAGAGCTATCCAAATATGTATAGAAAGTAGTTTCCAAAATCAAGGTCAGCGAGTTATTCGACAAAAACCTCCGAAAACTCAGAAAATTAAGTTAAGATATGAAATTTTTTAAACTTCTATGTGCCGGATCACAATAAAAGAGGTGTTATTAGATAGGGCTAGACAAGCGCTATCTAGATATGTAAATTTAGTAGGTTCTAAAACAAAGGTTGTAAGGTTATTCGAGGAAAACCTTCAAAAATTTCTATGAATTACCGAAATATCGATTTAAATGTGAGAAATTTTCACTTTCTATTTGCCGGATTTATAAAAAAGAGGTGTTGTTAGATAGGTCTTGATAAGAGCTATCTAAATAAACAAAAATATCAACTATTGAACGAAGGGTTATCGAACAATTCGATGAAAGCCTCGAAAAATTACCGAAAATTAAATTTAAAATATGCTAAGTCCAAAAAATATAATTTTTTGTTTGTTTTACAGGTTCTGATGGTCCTACGGGACGCAGGAGTGTCTATAGGGACGATAAAAAATAACAATGGTGCACTACAAAGGTATACTCAATAAAAATTTCGTATATTTGGTCCAAAAACGCAGCCCTAAGGTAAACTTTCCAAGGTTAAGATTTTGTTCTTAAAGTATGAATAAGTCAAATTTTTCGGAATCTACTTGCCCGATCTAAACAAAAGAGGTGTCGTTAGACGGGTCTTGGCGAGAGCTATCCAAATATGTATAGAAAGTAGCTTCCAAAATCAAGGTCAGCGAGTTATTCGACAAAAACCTCCGAAAACTCAGAAAATTAAGTTAAGATATGAAATTTTTTAAACTTCTATGTGCCGGATCACAATAAAAGAGGTGTTATTAGATAGGGCTAGACAAGCGCTATCTAGATATGTAAATTTAGTAGGTTCTAAAACAAAGGTTGTAAGGTTATTCGAGGAAAACCTTCAAAAATTTCTATGAATTACCGAAATATCGATTTAAATGTGAGAAATTTTCACTTTCTATTTGCCGGATTTATAAAAAAGAGGTGTTGTTAGATAGGTCTTGATAAGAGCTATCTAAATAAACAAAAATATCAACTATTGAACGAAGGGTTATCGAACAATTCGATGAAAGCCTCGAAAAATTACCGAAAATTAAATTTAAAATATGCTAAGTCCAAAAAATATAATTTTTTGTTTGTTTTACAGGTTCTGATGGTCCTACGGGACGCAGGAGTGTCTATAGGGACGATAAAAAATAACAATGGTGCACTACAAAGGTATACTCAATAAAAATTTCGTATATTTGGTCCAAAAACGCAGCCCTAAGGTAAACTTTCCAAGGTTAAGATTTTGTTCTTAAAGTATGAATAAGTCAAATTTTTCGGAATCTACTTGCCCGATCTAAACAAAAGAGGTGTCGTTAGACGGGTCTTGGCGAGAGCTATCCAAATATGTATAGAAAGTAGTTTCCAAAATCAAGGTCAGCGAGTTATTCGACAAAAACCTCCGAAAACTCAGAAAATTAAGTTAAGATATGAAATTTTTTAAACTTCTATGTGCCGGATCACAATAAAAGAGGTGTTATTAGATAGGGCTAGACAAGCGCTATCTAGATATGTAAATTTAGTAGGTTCTAAAACAAAGGTTGTAAGGTTATTCGAGGAAAACCTTCAAAAATTTCTATGAATTACCGAAATATCGATTTAAATGTGAGAAATTTTCACTTTCTATTTGCCGGATTTATAAAAAAGAGGTGTTGTTAGATAGGTCTTGATAAGAGCTATCTAAATAAACAAAAATATCAACTATTGAACGAAGGGTTATCGAACAATTCGATGAAAGCCTCGAAAAATTACCGAAAATTAAATTTAAAATATGCTAAGTCCAAAAAATATAATTTTTTGTTTGTTTTACAGGTTCTGATGGTCCTACGGGACGCAGGAGTGTCTATAGGGACGATAAAAAATAACAATGGTGCACTACAAAGGTATACTCAATAAAAATTTCGTATATTTGGTCCAAAAACGCAGCCCTAAGGTAAACTTTCCAAGGTTAAGATTTTGTTCTTAAAGTATGAATAAGTCAAATTTTTCGGAATCTACTTGCCCGATCTAAACAAAAGAGGTGTCGTTAGACGGGTCTTGGCGAGAGCTATCCAAATATGTATAGAAAGTAGTTTCCAAAATCAAGGTCAGCGAGTTATTCGACAAAAACCTCCGAAAACTCAGAAAATTAAGTTAAGATATGAAATTTTTTAAACTTCTATGTGCCGGATCACAATAAAAGAGGTGTTATTAGATAGGGCTAGACAAGCGCTATCTAGATATGTAAATTTAGTAGGTTCTAAAACAAAGGTTGTAAGGTTATTCGAGGAAAACCTTCAAAAATTTCTATGAATTACCGAAATATCGATTTAAATGTGAGAAATTTTCACTTTCTATTTGCCGGATTTATAAAAAAGAGGTGTTGTTAGATAGGTCTTGATAAGAGCTATCTAAATAAACAAAAATATCAACTATTGAACGAAGGGTTATCGAACAATTCGATGAAAGCCTCGAAAAATTACCGAAAATTAAATTTAAAATATGCTAAGTCCAAAAAATATAATTTTTTGTTTGTTTTACAGGTTCTGATGGTCCTACGGGACGCAGGAGTGTCTATAGGGACGATAAAAAATAACAATGGTGCACTACAAAGGTATACTCAATAAAAATTTCGTATATTTGGTCCAAAAACGCAGCCCTAAGGTAAACTTTCCAAGGTTAAGATTTTGTTCTTAAAGTATGAATAAGTCAAATTTTTCGGAATCTACTTGCCCGATCTAAACAAAAGAGGTGTCGTTAGACGGGTCTTGGCGAGAGCTATCCAAATATGTATAGAAAGTAGTTTCCAAAATCAAGGTCAGCGAGTTATTCGACAAAAACCTCCGAAAACTCAGAAAATTAAGTTAAGATATGAAATTTTTTAAACTTCTATGTGCCGGATCACAATAAAAGAGGTGTTATTAGATAGGGCTAGACAAGCGCTATCTAGATATGTAAATTTAGTAGGTTCTAAAACAAAGGTTGTAAGGTTATTCGAGGAAAACCTTCAAAAATTTCTATGAATTACCGAAATATCGATTTAAATGTGAGAAATTTTCACTTTCTATTTGCCGGATTTATAAAAAAGAGGTGTTGTTAGATAGGTCTTGATAAGAGCTATCTAAATAAACAAAAATATCAACTATTGAACGAAGGGTTATCGAACAATTCGATGAAAGCCTCGAAAAATTACCGAAAATTAAATTTAAAATATGCTAAGTCCAAAAAATATAATTTTTTGTTTGTTTTACAGGTTCTGATGGTCCTACGGGACGCAGGAGTGTCTATAGGGACGATAAAAAATAACAATGGTGCACTACAAAGGTATACTCAATAAAAATTTCGTATATTTGGTCCAAAAACGCAGCCCTAAGGTAAACTTTCCAAGGTTAAGATTTTGTTCTTAAAGTATGAATAAGTCAAATTTTTCGGAATCTACTTGCCCGATCTAAACAAAAGAGGTGTCGTTAGACGGGTCTTGGCGAGAGCTATCCAAATATGTATAGAAAGTAGCTTCCAAAATCAAGGTCAGCGAGTTATTCGACAAAAACCTCCGAAAACTCAGAAAATTAAGTTAAGATATGAAATTTTTTAAACTTCTATGTGCCGGATCACAATAAAAGAGGTGTTATTAGATAGGGCTAGACAAGCGCTATCTAGATATGTAAATTTAGTAGGTTCTAAAACAAAGGTTGTAAGGTTATTCGAGGAAAACCTTCAAAAATTTCTATGAATTACCGAAATATCGATTTAAATGTGAGAAATTTTCACTTTCTATTTGCCGGATTTATAAAAAAGAGGTGTTGTTAGATAGGTCTTGATAAGAGCTATCTAAATAAACAAAAATATCAACTATTGAACGAAGGGTTATCGAACAATTCGATGAAAGCCTCGAAAAATTACCGAAAATTAAATTTAAAATATGCTAAGTCCAAAAAATATAATTTTTTGTTTGTTTTACAGGTTCTGATGGTCCTACGGGACGCAGGAGTGTCTATAGGGACGATAAAAAATAACAATGGTGCACTACAAAGGTATACTCAATAAAAATTTCGTATATTTGGTCCAAAAACGCAGCCCTAAGGTAAACTTTCCAAGGTTAAGATTTTGTTCTTAAAGTATGAATAAGTCAAATTTTTCGGAATCTACTTGCCCGATCTAAACAAAAGAGGTGTCGTTAGACGGGTCTTGGCGAGAGCTATCCAAATATGTATAGAAAGTAGTTTCCAAAATCAAGGTCAGCGAGTTATTCGACAAAAACCTCCGAAAACTCAGAAAATTAAGTTAAGATATGAAATTTTTTAAACTTCTATGTGCCGGATCACAATAAAAGAGGTGTTATTAGATAGGGCTAGACAAGCGCTATCTAGATATGTAAATTTAGTAGGTTCTAAAACAAAGGTTGTAAGGTTATTCGAGGAAAACCTTCAAAAATTTCTATGAATTACCGAAATATCGATTTAAATGTGAGAAATTTTCACTTTCTATTTGCCGGATTTATAAAAAAGAGGTGTTGTTAGATAGGTCTTGATAAGAGCTATCTAAATAAACAAAAATATCAACTATTGAACGAAGGGTTATCGAACAATTCGATGAAAGCCTCGAAAAATTACCGAAAATTAAATTTAAAATATGCTAAGTCCAAAAAATATAATTTTTTGTTTGTTTTACAGGTTCTGATGGTCCTACGGGACGCAGGAGTGTCTATAGGGACGATAAAAAATAACAATGGTGCACTACAAAGGTATACTCAATAAAAATTTCGTATATTTGGTCCAAAAACGCAGCCCTAAGGTAAACTTTCCAAGGTTAAGATTTTGTTCTTAAAGTATGAATAAGTCAAATTTTTCGGAATCTACTTGCCCGATCTAAACAAAAGAGGTGTCGTTAGACGGGTCTTGGCGAGAGCTATCCAAATATGTATAGAAAGTAGTTTCCAAAATCAAGGTCAGCGAGTTATTCGACAAAAACCTCCGAAAACTCAGAAAATTAAGTTAAGATATGAAATTTTTTAAACTTCTATGTGCCGGATCACAATAAAAGAGGTGTTATTAGATAGGGCTAGACAAGCGCTATCTAGATATGTAAATTTAGTAGGTTCTAAAACAAAGGTTGTAAGGTTATTCGAGGAAAACCTTCAAAAATTTCTATGAATTACCGAAATATCGATTTAAATGTGAGAAATTTTCACTTTCTATTTGCCGGATTTATAAAAAAGAGGTGTTGTTAGATAGGTCTTGATAAGAGCTATCTAAATAAACAAAAATATCAACTATTGAACGAAGGGTTATCGAACAATTCGATGAAAGCCTCGAAAAATTACCGAAAATTAAATTTAAAATATGCTAAGTCCAAAAAATATAATTTTTTGTTTGTTTTACAGGTTCTGATGGTCCTACGGGACGCAGGAGTGTCTATAGGGACGATAAAAAATAACAATGGTGCACTACAAAGGTATACTCAATAAAAATTTCGTATATTTGGTCCAAAAACGCAGCCCTAAGGTAAACTTTCCAAGGCTAAGATTTTGTTCTTAAAGTATGAATAAGTCAAATTTTTCGGAATCTACTTGCCCGATCTAAACAAAAGAGGTGTCGTTAGACGGGTCTTGGCGAGAGCTATCCAAATATGTATAGAAAGTAGCTTCCAAAATCAAGGTCAGCGAGTTATTCGACAAAAACCTCCGAAAACTCAGAAAATTAAGTTAAGATATGAAATTTTTTAAACTTCTATGTGCCGGATCACAATAAAAGAGGTGTTATTAGATAGGGCTAGACAAGCGCTATCTAGATATGTAAATTTAGTAGGTTCTAAAACAAAGGTTGTAAGGTTATTCGAGGAAAACCTTCAAAAATTTCTATGAATTACCGAAATATCGATTTAAATGTGAGAAATTTTCACTTTCTATTTGCCGGATTTATAAAAAAGAGGTGTTGTTAGATAGGTCTTGATAAGAGCTATCTAAATAAACAAAAATATCAACTATTGAACGAAGGGTTATCGAACAACTCGATGAAAGCCTCGAAAAATTACCGAAAATTAAATTTAAAATATGCTAAGTCCAAAAAATATAATTTTTTGTTTGTTTTACAGGTTCTGATGGTCCTACGGGACGCAGGAGTGTCTATAGGGACGATAAAAAATAACAATGGTGCACTACAAAGGTATACTCAATAAAAATTTCGTATATTTGGTCCAAAAACGCAGCCCTAAGGTAAACTTTCCAAGGTTAAGATTTTGTTCTTAAAGTATGAATAAGTCAAATTTTTCGGAATCTACTTGCCCGATCTAAACAAAAGAGGTGTCGTTAGACGGGTCTTGGCGAGAGCTATCCAAATATGTATAGAAAGTAGTTTCCAAAATCAAGGTCAGCGAGTTATTCGACAAAAACCTCCGAAAACTCAGAAAATTAAGTTAAGATATGAAATTTTTTAAACTTCTATGTGCCGGATCACAATAAAAGAGGTGTTATTAGATAGGGCTAGACAAGCGCTATCTAGATATGTAAATTTAGTAGGTTCTAAAACAAAGGTTGTAAGGTTATTCGAGGAAAACCTTCAAAAATTTCTATGAATTACCGAAATATCGATTTAAATGTGAGAAATTTTCACTTTCTATTTGCCGGATTTATAAAAAAGAGGTGTTGTTAGATAGGTCTTGATAAGAGCTATCTAAATAAACAAAAATATCAACTATTGAACGAAGGGTTATCGAACAATTCGATGAAAGCCTCGAAAAATTACCGAAAATTAAATTTAAAATATGCTAAGTCCAAAAAATATAATTTTTTGTTTGTTTTACAGGTTCTGATGGTCCTACGGGACGCAGGAGTGTCTATAGGGACGATAAAAAATAACAATGGTGCACTACAAAGGTATACTCAATAAAAATTTCGTATATTTGGTCCAAAAACGCAGCCCTAAGGTAAACTTTCCAAGGCTAAGATTTTGTTCTTAAAGTATGAATAAGTCAAATTTTTCGGAATCTACTTGCCCGATCTAAACAAAAGAGGTGTCGTTAGACGGGTCTTGGCGAGAGCTATCCAAATATGTATAGAAAGTAGCTTCCAAAATCAAGGTCAGCGAGTTATTCGACAAAAACCTCCGAAAACTCAGAAAATTAAGTTAAGATATGAAATTTTTTAAACTTCTATGTGCCGGATCACAATAAAAGAGGTGTTATTAGATAGGGCTAGACAAGCGCTATCTAGATATGTAAATTTAGTAGGTTCTAAAACAAAGGTTGTAAGGTTATTCGAGGAAAACCTTCAAAAATTTCTATGAATTACCGAAATATCGATTTAAATGTGAGAAATTTTCACTTTCTATTTGCCGGATTTATAAAAAAGAGGTGTTGTTAGATAGGTCTTGATAAGAGCTATCTAAATAAACAAAAATATCAACTATTGAACGAAGGGTTATCGAACAACTCGATGAAAGCCTCGAAAAATTACCGAAAATTAAATTTAAAATATGCTAAGTCCAAAAAATATAATTTTTTGTTTGTTTTACAGGTTCTGATGGTCCTACGGGACGCAGGAGTGTCTATAGGGACGATAAAAAATAACAATGGTGCACTACAAAGGTATACTCAATAAAAATTTCGTATATTTGGTCCAAAAACGCAGCCCTAAGGTAAACTTTCCAAGGTTAAGATTTTGTTCTTAAAGTATGAATAAGTCAAATTTTTCGGAATCTACTTGCCCGATCTAAACAAAAGAGGTGTCGTTAGACGGGTCTTGGCGAGAGCTATCCAAATATGTATAGAAAGTAGTTTCCAAAATCAAGGTCAGCGAGTTATTCGACAAAAACCTCCGAAAACTCAGAAAATTAAGTTAAGATATGAAATTTTTTAAACTTCTATGTGCCGGATCACAATAAAAGAGGTGTTATTAGATAGGGCTAGACAAGCGCTATCTAGATATGTAAATTTAGTAGGTTCTAAAACAAAGGTTGTAAGGTTATTCGAGGAAAACCTTCAAAAATTTCTATGAATTACCGAAATATCGATTTAAATGTGAGAAATTTTCACTTTCTATTTGCCGGATTTATAAAAAAGAGGTGTTGTTAGATAGGTCTTGATAAGAGCTATCTAAATAAACAAAAATATCAACTATTGAACGAAGGGTTATCGAACAATTCGATGAAAGCCTCGAAAAATTACCGAAAATTAAATTTAAAATATGCTAAGTCCAAAAAATATAATTTTTTGTTTGTTTTACAGGTTCTGATGGTCCTACGGGACGCAGGAGTGTCTATAGGGACGATAAAAAATAACAATGGTGCACTACAAAGGTATACTCAATAAAAATTTCGTATCGGTTAGGTTAGGTTAGGTTAGGTTAGGTTAGGTTAGGTTAGGTTAGGTTTTTTTTTTTTTTTTTTTTTTTTTTTTTTTTACGTGGTGGAATGCATTTACGCACTTCGCTCGCCTCCCGCGGGGGCAGGGGGTTCGCTTCGTGTGGGACTCCTGACCTCAAAGAGAAGCCAGACTACCCACTAAACCACCACGGTGTTCCTCCTTCACCTAATCCGAGCCACGGGATAGTTTGCTCACCGCGACTCGGCTAGGGACGCCCTTTGTTGTCGGGCTCTTCTCCTGAATGCACCCCGGAAACACAGAAGGGCGCATTCCGCCACATTAGCATGGGGCGGCAGATCCCCCGACCCACCGCCCGTGGCCACTCTCACCCAGGGACGCGTGCGAACTTCGCCCGCCGGCATCCCTCCCCGGGACGCGTGCGAACTCCGCCCGCCGGCGTCCCCGTGGCCCGCGGGGCGAAAGAGCGAGCCCAGCCCACTCCCGCCCCAGCAGAGCCCCTCCTCTCGGCCGCCATCAGCCGCGAGGCGACGGCAGCCCGACACTCATCGCCGCCGGCCATAGCCGGAGCCACAGCCTACGGCGAGAGGTCTGCTTTTTACGACTTTGCTGTCGGGTTTTAGAGTCTTTTCCTTGACGCGGGCCGGCCAGTTAAGGCAAGACCTCCGGCCAACAGGTTCTCAGCTACCCTCCTGGAGCCACCAGTCAGGTCATAGTTGAGCCCCTGTTGGTTACGGAACGCGAGAGGGTGGCGAAGCCTCTCTCACCGACGGTGGCACAAGTGCCTGTCAGCCCCTGAGTTAACAGTGGGCCGACCCGCCCCTCGATCCCGCCGAGCCCTGAAAAGGGCTGCTGCGGATCCCACCCCGCGACCCCCTCGTGCAATGAGGTCAAGCCCTGAAAAGGGCTGTCGAGTTATTGGTCAGACGGCCAGTATACAGAGCTCCTGAGAGTCAGAGTATCCTGACCGCCTGTCCAGGGCGCACCAGCCTCCACGCTTCTGCTCCCCAGGACCGGAGTCCAAAGGGGGAAGAAACGCGTAAGCCAACGTGGAGGTTACCCGACGCCGCGCCCCAGGTTAGGTTAGGTTAGGTTAGGTTAGGTTAGGTTAGGTTAGGTTAGGTTTTTTTTTTTTTTTTTTTTTTTTTTTTTTACGTGGTGGAATGCATTTACGCACTTCGCTCGCCTCCCGCGGGGGCAGGGGGTTCGCTTCGTGTGGGACTCCTGACCTCAAAGAGAAGCCAGACTACCCACTAAACCACCACGGTGTTCCTCCTTCACCTAATCCGAGCCACGGGATAGTTTGCTCACCGCGACTCGGCTAGGGACGCCCTTTGTTGTTGGGCACACCTCATGAATGCACCCCAGAAACACAGAGGGGCGCATTCCGCCACATTAGCATGGGGCGGCAGATCCCCCGATCCACCGCCCGTGGCCACTCTCACCCAGGGACGCGTGCGGACTTCGCCCACCGGCATCCCTCCCCGGGACGCGTGCGAACTCCGCCCGCCGGCGTCCCCGTGGCCCGCGGGGCGAAAGAGCGAGCCCAGCCCACTCCCGCCCCAGCAGAGCCCCTCCTCGTGGCCGCCATCAGCCGTGAGGCGACGGCAGCCCGACACTCATCGCCGCCGGCCATAGCCGGAGCCACAGCCTACGGCGAGAGGTCTGCTTTTTACGACTTTGCTGTCGGGTTTTAGAGTCTTTTCCTTGACGCGGGCCGGCCAGTTAAGGCAAGCCCTCCGGCCAACAGGTTCTCAGCTACCCTCCTGGAGCCACCAGTCAGGTCATAGTTGAGCCCCTGTTGGTTACGGAACGCGAGAGGTTGGCGAAGCCTCTCTCTCCGACGGTGGCACTAGTGCCTGTCAGCCCCTGAGTTAACAGTGGGCCGACCCGCCCCTCGATCCCGCCGAGCCCTGAAAAGGGCTGCTGCGGATCCCACCCCTCGACCCCCTCGTGCAATGGGGTCAAGCCCTGAAAAGGGCTGTCGGGTTATTGGTCAGACGGCCAGCATACAGAGCTCCTGAGAGTCAGAGTATCCTGACCGCCTGTCCAGGGCGCACCAGCCTCCACGCTTCCGCTCCCCAGGACCGGAGCCCAAAGGGGGAAGAAACGCGTAAGCCAACGTGGAGGTTACCCGACGCCGCGCCCCAGGTTAGGTTAGGTTAGGTTTTTTTTTTTTTTTTTTTTTTTTTTTTTTTTTTTTTTACGTGGTGGAATGCATTTACGCACTTCGCTCGCCTCCCGCGGGGGCAGGGGGTTCGCTTCGTGTGGGACTCCTGACCTCAAAGAGAAGCCAGACTACCCACTAAACCACCACGGTGTTCCTCCTTCACCTAATCCGAGCCACGGGATAGTTTGCTCACCGCGACTCGGCTAGGGACGCCCTTTGTTGTCGGGCTCTTCTCCTGAATGCACCCCGGAAACACAGAAGGGCGCATTCCGCCACATTAGCATGGGGCGGCAGATCCCCCGATCCACCGCCCGTGGCCACTCTCACCCAGGGACGCGTGCGGACTTCGCCCACCGGCATCCCTCCCCGGGACGCGTGCGAACTCCGCCCGCCGGCGTCCCCGTGGCCCGCGGGGCGAAAGAGCGAGCCCAGCCCACTCCCGCCCCAGCAGAGCCCCTCCTCGTGGCCGCCATCAGCCGTGAGGCGACGGCAGCCCGACACTCATCGCCGCCGGCCATAGCCGGAGCCACAGCCTACGGCGAGAGGTCTGCTTTTTACGACTTTGCTGTCGGGTTTTAGAGTCTTTTCCTTGACGCGGGCCGGCCAGTTAAGGCAAGCCCTCCGGCCAACAGGTTCTCAGCATACCCTCCTGGAGCCACCAGTCAGGTCACTGTTGAGCCCCTGTTGGTTACGGAACGCGAGAGGGTGGCTAGGCCTCTCTCACCGACGGTGGCACTAGTGCCTGTCAGCCCCTGAGTAAACAGTGGGCCGACCCGCCCCTCGATCCCGCCGAGCCCTGAAAAGGGCTGCTGCGGATCCCACCCCGCGACCCCCTCGTGCAATGGGGTCAAGCCCTGAAAAGGGCTGTCGGGTTATTGGTCAGACGGCCAGCATACAGAGCTCCTGAGAGTCAGAGTATCCTGACCGCCTGTCCAGGGCGCACCAGCCTCCACGCTTCTGCTCCCCAGGACCGGAGTCCAAAGGGGGAAGAAACGCGTAAGCCAACGTGGAGGTTACCCGACGCCGCGCCCCAGGTTAGGTTAGGTTAGGTTAGGTTAGGTTAGGTTAGGTTAGGTTAGGTTAGGTTAGGTTAGGTTAGGTTAGGTTAGGTTAGGTTAGGTTTTTTTTTTTTTTTTTTTTTTTTTTTTTTTTTTTTTTTTTTTTTTTTTTTTAAATACTAACACCTCCAATATTTATATTTTGGAGTCCTTACTAGTCTCTGCCAGTCATACCAGTTCTCGCTTTTTTTTTTTTTGCTTCTCGTACTAGCATGCCTCATACTGGTTCTTTCTAACACATATTTGCCTTTCATGCCATACAGGTGGGATGCCTGCTAATCTGATACTAATCTATATATTATCTTTATTTTTAACTCTAGCTTGTACACAGGAAAATGAATTGTACTACTATTTGTTATGATCTTACATTAATAATGTTACATTATTTTGTGATCATACCACTTAAACTACTTTGTTACGCTTATTTACTATCTTTATTATATTAGTACAGTATTTTAGGAATTTGTCTCTATGTTCGCCGTCTATTATTTGACTCAGATTATTTAAAGTGACTTTAAGTTGTGACTCTTGCTCGAGATCATACCTCTGCCTGTCAAAAGTGGGACAATCAACTATTAGGTGGGGGATCGTTTCCTCCTTTGCCGGATCACAGATGCACGATGGGTTCTCCTTACACTTGAATCGCGTCAAGTATTCTGAGAACCCACCGTGCCCCGTTAGTAATTGTGTTGTGTAGAAGTTGGCTTCAAATTTCGCCGTGATTCTGTACGCTTCGACCACATTTGGGAAGAATAGCTTCGTTATTGAAGCGGTTTCGCTGGATATGTATCTTCGGTTCCATTCGTCAAGCGAATCCATACGGATTTTCCGCTTGACGAATGACACCGGGCAGCGATCATAGTGTGGCTGTCGTTTCAGCTTCAACGCCGCCTCTTTAGCTAGCAGGTCGGCTCTCTCATTGCCTTCCAGCCCCGCATGTGCCTTGACCCAAAACAAATTAACCGATTTATTTTGCTGAAAACATAGTTTCAGGTTCCGTCGAGTTTCTAGTGCTAGGGGATGGAGGCAGCCGGGATTCCCGATCGTCTGTAAGGCCGCGGTTGAGTCGCTGCAGATCACAAACGCATCCGCGTTATAGCTAACTATAATCCTTGACGCTTCGCATATTGCCAGGAGTTCCGCTTGGTAAACTGTACAATATGATGGCAAGCCAAGTTTGAGGGACTTCGTCTCTGCCCCATTATTCCAAAGGGATAGTGCGGCTCCCACCCGTCCCTCAATCTTGCTGCCATCTGTGTATATTTGTATGCTACCTTGACCAATTTCGTCAAGTTGTTCACGAGTCTCCAGCTTTAGGAACTCAGGACATATATGCTCGGCAGGATGTGGATTTTCGGTTATCGGGGCCGCTCGTTCGATCTCTCTCCCGCCGAGATCCGGCAGTGGGTGCCCCTTCTTAGCACTATATAGTGCTGCTGTTTCGCGTACGCGTAGATCCAGGGGGAGAATTCTCGCCAGCACCAGCGCCGAGTGGAGAGAGACCGTACGATAGGCTTTGCAGATCTTTTGCGCGAAGCTGCGTTGGATGAAGCTTAGCTTCTTCCTAACCCCCAATTTATCAGCCGCGGGTGCCCATGTATTGGACGCGTACAGAACCACTGGTTCCACCGCAGCCGTGTAAATTGTATGTACAATCTCCGGATGGAGACCCCAACTTGCCTTCGCCGCCCTACTCAGCTGTTTATAAATACTAGTGACTCTCTTGCACACGTTTGCCACATGTGCATTGAACGTTAGGCCACTGTCGATCGTGAGGCCTAGAATTTTGACCTCTTTGGATGCGTCAATGTCTATCCCGCCCATGTTCAGGCGCGGGGTGTCATATTTCAATTTGCGAGTGATGGTCATCGCATTAGTTTTTTGTGGTGCAAATTTTAACTTGTTCCTTTCACCCCACGTCTGAACATGGTCGAGAGCGGCATTGGCACATCTCTCGATTTCTGCAGCTGTTTTGCCGTGAAATACTAGTACTATGTCATCGGCGAAGGCTTGTACATAGTCACCCCTACTTTCCAGGCTCTTGAGCAGTGGGTCTATTAGAAGGTTCCACAGGATTGGCCCTCCTATTGAACCCTGGACACATCCCTTCTCTGTTCTTTTTGAGTGTTCCTTGCCTGCGTACCTCACCCGGACAGTTCTATCTTCCAGGTAGCTATTGACCGTTCTCCTCAGGCCTTCCGGGCATTCTTCTTCCACTAGTCGCACCTTTATTGCCGGCCACCACGCGCTGTCGAAAGCGCCCTCTATATCCAAGGAGACTAGTGTGACGATTAATTTTTCGTCCAGTCTTGATTTTATGTATTGAACGAGGGTATAGAGGGCGTCTTCGCAGCTTCTCTGTTGCATAAAGCCGTATTGGCGGCTACTTATACGTGGGTGAAGGTGGTAACGGAGCCGGGCCATTATCATCTTCTCAAGTGTCTTTCCCAAAACCGGCAAGAGCCCGATAGGTCTGTAAGATTTTGGGTGGGCATAGTTATCCTTGCCCGGTTTTTTGAGGGCTACGATGGTCGCCTCTTTCCATATTTTTGGGAAGTAACCCAGTGACAGGCATTTATTTGCAAGGCCAAGAAACAACGCTGGTTCGCCTTTTATGGCTTGGCTGCAAATATCTGCAGTAAACCCGTCTGCTCCTGGAGCCTTCTTGGCGTTAAACGACTTAACTGCCACTCTGAGTTCGTTGGAGGTGAACGGGGGCTCTTGGTGTTCTCCCCTTGTGTTTCCGCTCGCATCCCTGGCACTTGCTCTTACACGCGCCTGTGCCGGCGAGTCCTCCTCCTCCAGGTCCTCCGGGTAAAATGTCTCTGCCAGAAGCCCCGCCGATCCCTCAGCATCCAGCGTCACTCCGTTCTTCTGCAGTAGTTGGTCCTCCGCTCTTTTAGTGCTCCGGCCGATCACCCTGTATATGCCTTCCCACATCCCTTCCCTATCCTGTCTGCAACAGAACTGCTTGTAGCTGGCTATCTGTGCCTTTTTTGCCTCCGTTTCATATTTGTCCTTGCTCAGCAGGTACTCACCCACGACACTATCTCGGCGAACTGGTGCGGCGCATCTAATGCGTCGCCTCTTGGTGGTAACCTCCCTTTTCAGTTCCGCTAGTTTTTCGGACCACCACGGGACCCTCAATCTCTGGTTCTGGGCTTTCCTAGGAATTGCGGCTGCACATGCACTGCTTATGCTAGACGTGTATGTCTGGACCATCTTTTCAAGTTCGTCGACTGTGCCTATCAATTCGACTTGTGCCACGTTTAGTTGGTTAGTTCCAAACTGTTGGCTCAGTTCATATTGGAAAAGATTCCAGTTGGCTTTCCTAGTGTTGTACAGCCTTGTGGTTCTTTGGACGTCTGTGCCTTTGGACCTCCGTAGCGCAATTGCAAAAGTGATCCCGTTATGGTCCGAGCTAGTGAGGTTCTCTTCCACTCTCCAGTTTTTGACCAAGTCTAGGGTATTGGTAGAGCATACTGTCACATCTACGTGACTGTGAAATCGCCGACCGCCTCTGACGGTGTCAAATGTCGGGGTGTCTCCCACGTTGAGAACCTGAAGGCCCAGCTCATCCAACGCCTCCAGGAGCTGTTCTCCTCTGTTATCAACAGTGGCGCTGCCCCACCACGTGTTCCAGGCATTTGCATCCCCTCCCATGATGATCTTTCCCAGCTCAGGTTTTCTGGCAATTGCCCTGAGTTGGTCGATGTAAGGTCCTATTGGTCGTTCCGGTTCGAAGTAGTAGGAGACCATTGTGATTCTCCACGCCTTCGTCGCGAGTCCCACCACTACGACATTGTCGGTGGTGTGTTTGGGGTGTTGTATGACGTCGATTTGGCTATCAAAGACAGCTATCATAGCTTTGATAGTGCCGTCGCCCGGAGCGAAGTTGTGGTATAATCTCACGCCCGGGTAACTTCTAGTACTTCGACCCGCAACGACATACGGTTCCTGGATTAAGGCAACCGCTATCTTACGGTTTTTAGCCTCGATCATCAGTTCTTCCATTGCCAGCTTCTTCTTCATTACATTTGCCTGGAACACTCTGTATACCGAGGTCTCCGCATCCACCTTAGCAATAAGCTACGGTGGATCTGGCCAAGGCTTCCCAGCGTTTCCGAATGGGACACTCCTCACTGAAGGCGTTGTGCTCAGTTCTTGCCATCTTGGCTTTCGAGCAGTTCCTGCATTTCGGGGTATCGTTCATTTTCCATAGGTCGCAGTTTATCTTAAGGTGTTGGCCTCCGCAGTGGCTGCAGGTGTCCACTTCCTCCGTGCAGTACTTTCGGGTGTGGCCATATGACAGACACCTTGAGCATTGCACCAGTGGAGACTGATCTGTTACTCTGATTCTCTGCAGGTCCACATGCAGCGTACCCAACTCTGTTGCCCTCTTCCATATAATTGGGGCCACCGCGAGGACTATGTGGCATGTGTGCGGGTTTCTGGCCTTTTTGCGGTATTTAATTTGAACCCGATTTTCCTCTTTGTCGAGGCCGCCAAAGACGCCCCGGTTCTGATTCCTGAGGGCCCTGAGCACATTCTCGTCAGAGTTTTCGCTCAGTACGTCCTTCAGAATCACTAGTGGGTCCTTGTTTTTGACGTCCTCGACAACTAGGTTTCGGGTTTTTAGACGCTCCCGCACCTTGTCTCTATCGTCCTTTGTAGGACAGCCAATTATGATTTTTCTATCCTTGGCCCGTCTCACCCTTTCCACTTTAACCCAACCTTCTTTCGCGTCAATCGCTTGTCGCACCCTTTCAAGAACCTCTTCTCCTGTCTCGGTTTCTTTCTCCGAGGAGATTATAACCGAGTGGAGCGCTGGCCTATCCGGATGTATGTTGGTTGGGACTCTAGCTGCGACATCAGCATATGTGGTGTTAATTTGGCTTGCTGCATTACCATCTATCGCTAGTTTGAGCTCTCTCAACTGCTCAGTGTTCGCTGCCAGGAGTTTGGTATGCTCCTCCAATTTTGCAGAGAGCTCCGTGTGGTTGATTTGGTGGGCGGGCTGCATGCTGGTAGACTTGGTTTGACCTATCCTAGACTCCCCCTCCATTTCCTTGACGAGTATGACAAGTCGATTTATCCACTTTGTTACTTCGGTCCTTATCTCTGCCTTTAAATTTCTGGATTCGCCAAGATGTTTTTTAGCGTTCTCCGCATAGGCCTTTGCTTCCGAGACTCTGTTCGAGTATGTAGTGGTTTGCTTGGGGTTATGGGCCGATCTGTTCTGAATTTCGGGTGGATTAGTCGACATGGCTCTGGAAGCTTTCGGGGATATGGATTTTTGCGGATGTTCAGCGCCACTTTCAGAAATTTCGGTACTTTTCCCAAATAAGTTCTTCTTAACTGCGGTTTTAAATGGCGACTTGGGCGCACTCAGTTCCCCTTTAGCTTCCATGTCTGGAGTCCTATACATTTTCGATTGGTGGTGTGCGTCAGTAATTAGGATATGTCTAACTGGGGTATGTATAGGTACCTAACCAGATTAGGTGTAAATAAGATTTGTAAATAAAATAGGTTAAACAGTTTAAGTTAAGATTTAGATTAAAAATACAATCACAGTCAGGTAAGTAACCTCTCGGAGCTGGGGTTGTGTAGCTCGTGTGGACGTGTGCTTGTATGTGGCAAGAGAAAGTGTGTTTGTATGTGCTCGTAAATGTGTGTGCGTCGATAAGTGTGTAAGTGTAAGTTTGCGTGTAGTGTGTTTCTGTAGACGTGTATGTGTTAGTTTGTGTGTGTGTTTGTATAGATAAGTGAGTGTGTATATGTATGTGTTATACGGCTACGGAGCTTCAGTCCACCACTTATAGTTGTTTAAGTAAGGTTTTTAGTTCACAAAGATATGTAGAGTCAACAAAATATTCGGTGTATAGGCTACACCTGAGTCGTGAGTAGCTTAGCTGCTACTTTGTCTGTAATATCGAGCCAATAGGAGCTCTAATCAATTGCTTACTATAATATTTTTTACTTAATTACTATTTTTAATATCTAGGTTACTTATTTATTAATGAGCTTAATCTACAGGCCTGTATAGGCTAGTTTAGGTTGTCACCTACCCCTGCACCTATTTCTACAATTTTAGAGTCAGAATTGACGACTCTATATAATTTTTCAAAAACGGCTCTATATAGAGCCGTACGGTTACTTTAGTCAGTTAGGGCTCCCCAAGCCCTTTTCGGCAATATCAAACTCGATGCTTCTACCTCAAACGGTCCGGGAGAAAACCAAGGTCAAATTTTTGGTTTTTCGGAAAAACCTGAAAAACCAGTTTTTGTTTTGAGGTTATCTCCCTAGTCCGTGGTCCTATCCGCCCGTGCAAGGGCTTGTCTTAACGGGCTCGACGAGATCTACCTCTCGATCGCGATTTCAGGCACTGAAATTTTCAGGTCCTGAAAACGCCAACAAGCAGCAAATACCCCTCAAGCTCCCTCTCTAAATCCCTATATTAAAAACCCCGTCCCTCTAGGGCCACGCGTTCAGGAGATATTCGAGGTTGAATTTTTCCAAAATGGCTGCTGAGCTGTCAAATTGAATTTTTGACGGCCTGTATCTCCTGAGCCCGTGGTCGTAAAAAGCTCGGGTTTCTTTTGCCTAAGCTGGTTTTTAATGCTCTTGTCCGCAAACCTGTCTCCGGGGGTCCGATTTTTTGAAGCTCCTATTTGTCTAAATTTGTGCCTATCCTGTAGCAGAGGTAGCCCTGAAGCGGAATTCGAATTTCGCAGATTTTTACCTCTAGCGGTTCCGGACTTATGGGCTTACAAAGTTTTACAAGATGGCCGCCGAGCTGTCAAAGACCAACTTTGACTTTGAATAACTCCGGCCCCAGTGGTCGGAGAGATTCAGGATTTGAAATGTATAGCCTGGCGGGACTCCCTCTGTATGTTCGTATGGTTTTCAGGAGTAAAATATTTTTCAGGCTGAAAACTCCTGAAAGTTATTTTAATGGATAGTCAATGCCCTGCCACGCTAAGCACAAAAAATCTCAACTCGCTAGGCGCCGCAGTTCCGAAGTTATAGCTATCTGAAATTTTTAACCATAAAAACCAAAATGGCGATTTTGTCTAACTTTTTTGTTTTTGAAGGTTTTGGCCTGGTCTTAGGGCTTCGACCGATAGATTTAGGGTTTATAAGACCGATTCTAGTCAAAAAATATTGATTTCTTTATTAATTTTGATTTTAATTAACAAAAACACAAAAAATTTGGTAACTTCGGCACCCGTCGAGGTAAAATTCTAGAAAAAATTGCATAAAATGGGTAAAATGGAGACACACAATAATATATATAAATAAATTTGGCGAAAAAATTTTTTAACACAGTTTTTTATGAAAAATCTAAAATTTTGGTTTTTTAATTTCTACTCTTAAAATAAAATACTTAAAAATCTAGTCTTCTGCAGGTACGTAGCCGAAGTCAGCGCGCAAGGGATAGCAGTTTCAAAATTTTGATAATGCTTTTAGTTTAGCTGCTATTCGTCGTCAAATTTGAATTTTAAAATAGTAATAATAATGAAACCAAGTACAATAAAATTTTTCTACTTGCAGAATCCTGTTCGTCTTCTGATGGTACACAATGCTGAAAATTTTCGTAGCTCTAGGTCAACTCCTTCCCGGAGCACGTGGCCACGTGGTTTTCGGTTTTTGCGGTTTTCCGGAAAATTGGGTGTTTTCGGGGAAAATCGCTGTAGCGCTTTAGGTGGGGGCCTACTACCTCCACGTTCGGGCACTTTTTCCAGCACTGAAATTACACTTCTCACTAAGTTATTTGATAAAAACTGAACTTTTTAACACTTATAACCTCGAATATTTGAGGAAAATCACTTTTAGCGCCTAGACCGCAATCGTGCGGCTGTCACTCTAGTCGCCAAAAGTTGCGGCTCCGCGAGACGCAACTGCAGACACTTAGATCACTGTTTTAACTCAAGGATAACCCGGTAAAACGAATTTTCAAAGCGGGAGCGGTGCGGAAAAGCACGTGGTCGCCACGAGATACTGACTGTGACTGGGTTAGGTTAGGTTAGGTTAGGTTAGGTTAGGTTAGGTTAGGTTAGGTTAGGTTAGGTTAGGTTAGGTTAGGTTAGGTTAGGTTAGG
The DNA here is from genome assembly GCA_949125395.1 of Diaphora mendica. Classification (NCBI taxonomy): domain Eukaryota; kingdom Metazoa; phylum Arthropoda; class Insecta; order Lepidoptera; family Erebidae; genus Diaphora; species Diaphora mendica. The sequence goes on along the minus strand of CASBMC010000032.1, from coordinate 50,244 downwards.
TTAGGTTAGGTTAGGTTAGGTTAGGTTAGGTTAGGTTAGGTTAGGTTAGGTTAGGTTAGGTTAGGTTAGGTTAGGTTAGGTTAGGTTAGGTTAGGTTAGGTTAGGTTAGGTTAGGTTAGGTTAGGTTAGGTTAGGTTAGGTTAGGTTAGGTTAGGTTAGGTTAGGTTAGGTTAGGTTAGGTTAGGTTAGGTTAGGTTAGGTTAGGTTAGGTTAGGTTAGGTTAGGTTAGGTTAGGTTAGGTTAGGTTAGGTTAGGTTAGGTTAGGTTAGGTTAGGTTAGGTTAGGTTAGGTTAGGTTAGGTTAGGTTAGGTTAGGTTAGGTTAGGTTAGGTTAGGTTAGGTTAGGTTAGGTTAGGTTAGGTTAGGTTAGGTTAGGTTAGGTTAGGTTAGGTTAGGTTAGGTTAGGTTAGGTTAGGTTAGGTTAGGTTAGGTTAGGTTAGGTTAGGTTAGGTTAGGTTAGGTTAGGTTAGGTTAGGTTAGGTTAGGTTAGGTTAGGTTAGGTTAGGTTAGGTTAGGTTAGGTTAGGTTAGGTTAGGTTAGGTTAGGTTAGGTTAGGTTAGGTTAGGTTAGGTTAGGTTAGGTTAGGTTAGGTTAGGTTAGGTTAGGTTAGGTTAGGTTAGGTTAGGTTAGGTTAGGTTAGGTTAGGTTAGGTTAGGTTAGGTTAGGTTAGGTTAGGTTAGGTTAGGTTAGGTTAGGTTAGGTTAGGTTAGGTTAGGTTAGGTTAGGTTAGGTTAGGTTAGGTTAGGTTAGGTTAGGTTAGGTTAGGTTAGGTTAGGTTAGGTTAGGTTAGGTTAGGTTAGGTTAGGTTAGGTTAGGTTAGGTTAGGTTAGGTTAGGTTAGGTTAGGTTAGGTTAGGTTAGGTTAGGTTAGGTTAGGTTAGGTTAGGTTAGGTTAGGTTAGGTTAGGTTAGGTTAGGTTAGGTTAGGTTAGGTTAGGTTAGGTTAGGTTAGGTTAGGTTAGGTTAGGTTAGGTTAGGTTAGGTTAGGTTAGGTTAGGTTAGGTTAGGTTAGGTTAGGTTAGGTTAGGTTAGGTTAGGTTAGGTTAGGTTAGGTTAGGTTAGGTTAGGTTAGGTTAGGTTAGGTTAGGTTAGGTTAGGTTAGGTTAGGTTAGGTTAGGTTAGGTTAGGTTTTTTTTTTTTTTTTTTTTTTTGTTGAGGTCTGACGACCTCTCTGCTTTTCCCCGTCCATGGAGAGACAGGACCTTGTCATTCCGATTGGTACTTTTGTGTCGCTTATTCGTGTGAGTCTGCGCACTACGTGCCTCATTCCTCATCATTCCTTTCATTATTTTAATTATTTTCTGAGGGAGTATTATTTTACTTGTTTTGTTACGTCTGGAATTTATCTATTTTTATAATATATTTTTACATTTCTTTTTCTTAAATCTTGTTTATTTATTTCAACTAATTGTTTACTTCTTTTTATTACTGTAGTTATCTTTCATGATTAGCAATCTATTCGAGTTTAAATTTGATATTTTTAAAGATTTGATTTTTATAGCCTTCCATGCCTTAAATTTATTAATCCAAATGTCTTGTTTTTATTTACAATTTTATCTTTGTTTAACAATTACTATTACTCTATTACTAATGTTTTTTACTTTTCTCTCATATTATATAGTGCAGTTTTGTCATAATATAGCTTTACACAATTTTGTCTCTTGGTATTTATGGTCTTTATTTACAATTTATTTAATTTGTCATAATTTCTATTTTTTATTCCTTGTAGTTATAATGTCTCAAAGACATCCCACACAGCCATCGTTGTCCAACGCGAATTTGTGAAACTTGTGATTCTATGTGTATTGTTCGTGTACTGTCCGGTGTTATGTGTGTTTTTTATTCCTATCTCATGTCAACAATGTATATATATACTCAAATATATATAATTGTTACACCTTCGTTGTGTATTTTGTCTCTGTGTATTTGTTTGTTCGTGTTTAATGTTTGTGTGCATGTTTTGATTTGTCCATATATATTTTAATATATACTTTTTAAATCGATGTGTGTGTGTGTTCGTGTATTCGTGTGTATCTGTGTCGTGTGAGTACGTGAGTGTGTGAGTCACAAGTACGCGGTGTTGGACCTCGCCAGGTAGTCCCATTTTTGGCGGGTTGGGCACTCGGCACTGAAGGCGTTGTGGCCGAGGCTCCGCAGCCCAGAGTGCGAGCAGTTGCAGCACCGCGGTTCGGCTCCCGCAGTTTGCTCAGGGCATTCCCTGCGCAAGTGCGGGCCCCCGCAGTGGCTGCACTTGTCCACACTCTCGGTGCAGAACTTGCGGCCGTGTCCGAAAGCCAGGCATTTCGTACATTGAATGAGCGGAGACTGGTCCTCCACTCTGACCCTTTGCAGGTCCAGGTAGAGGGTTCCAGCCTCCGTCATTCTCTGCCAAACCCTTGGCTTCACCTGGACGACTATGTGCGATGTCTCTGGGTTTCTGGTCCTTTTTTTATATTTAATAACAAGTTCCTGTTCCTCCTGTGGTAGGCCCATGAAGATGTCGGTGTTTTGGGTGTAGATGGCCCTGATCGTGTCCTCGTCGTCGCCATCGACGAAAACGTCTTTGAGGACGACGAGTGGATCTTTGTTCTTCATGGGCACCACCACAAGCCCACCATCCCTACTGCCTATCTTCTCGGTCACCCTGTCCCGCTCCACCTCCGTGTCGCAGCCCAGGATGACCGTGCTGCCTTTGGCCTTCCTGGCCTTACAAATTTTTAACCCAGTACCCCTGGCGTCGACCGCCTTCTTCACCCTGGCGAGTACCTCATCGGCAGTCTCTTGACTGTCTTTTGAGGTCACCGCCACGGAGTGAAGCGCCGGTCGGCGCCCGGGTCTGGTTGCGGCTACGTTGGCATATGTCTTGGGGACTGATACAGGGACGCTCTCGGGTGTTAACCCCTTGACAGCCTCGATGATGTGCGCCTTGTTCTCGATAATTATATCCATGGCAGCAGTCCCAACCAGGTCTTCGAGTTGGGACTGTGCGCGCACTATCATCAGCTCCGTCGACTTGTCGATGTCGACCTGGGTCTCCTCGATCTTTTCGGAGACCTGTTCGACAATGTCGGTGCTCCGGCTGTCAATTTTTCTGTCTATGCCCTGTACCAGTCGCCTGAGCGTATGATGGGACTCACTCATCCATTCTTGGACTGAGTTCTTCATGTCCTCCATCATCGCCGTCAGCCTTTTTTCCTGTGCGAGAGATACGGCTGCTGCGGCTGCATCCTCCTGCGCAGGAGTCGCAGCCACGGCAGCCGCACCAGCAACCCTGGACACCTCCGCCTCCAAGCACTTCACCCGCTTACTCAGCTCGAACAGGATGCGAAGACCCTTATCAGATTCCACCTCCAGGTAGGTTTTTATGTCCCGCCGCATTTGGGGATATTGGTGAACTTTTGCGGGGATATCTTCAAAAGTTTTCATCACCTCCTGGAGGAGATGGTCGCTCGACTGGTCAGCGTAGGTGTTTTGCTGCCTCTTATATTGCTCCATATTATCGAGCGACCTTCTTTTTGTTCCGGGCCTTCTGATAAAGGTCTTCGCAGCGTCCAGCACTAATGAAGGCGAGGTAGAGGCACCGGGAGTGGTTGGCTTCTTAGCCGCGCCAGATGTAGGTGGTGTCTGAAACATTTTTCTGTGTGTGTGAGAGAGTGTGTTGTAATGTAATAAGTGTGAACGAGGAAAATTGTCAGTGTTTAAGTGTGTATTCAACCCTGTATAGGGGGGTGTGTCAGTGCCAAGTGTTAAAAATTTAAAACTAAGTTTGTAGAATACAATTCTACCTGGTTAAAAACAATAAAATAACAATTAATTAAAAGTCTCCGCTCTATATGAGCCGTTCTATTATACTATAAGAGGTGTATAATGTCTCTGTCAATAAAATAAAACAGGTGCGAAATTAGAAAAAAGAATAAAAATTTTCCTTAGAAGTCGGATTGAGGGGTCAGTGACCTCTACTCCACAAAGTCTATATGGCCCAGTGAAAGATGGGAGGGTGGGCGGGCAATTTTTTAATTTTCCGTCAGGCGGATCCGGACGAGAGTGGTGTCGTTCGACGGGTAATTAACAGGGCTATCTAAATATATATAAATGATAATTTGGAAAACAAAGGCTATCGAATTAATCGAGAAAAACCTCAAAAATGACTAAAATTTAAATTTAAATGTTGAATTTCTAAGGTTATATTTACCAGATTTAAATAAAAGAGGTGTTGTTAGATAGGTCGTGACGCGAGCTATCTAGGTATGTATAATTTATTGTTCCCAAAAAATGAGGGAGCAAGTTATTCAAAGAAAATCTCAGAAAATTTTCGAAAAAGCGGTAAATTGAGTTTTGTTTGTTGAAAATTTACTACTTTTATTAACCAGATCTTAATAAAGGAGGTGTTATTAGATAGGCCTTGACGAGTTCTATCTAAATATATATAATTAAAAATTCCAAAAATAAATTTCGAAAAGTTATAAGCGAAGCGCCTTGGAAAATTCCTTAAAAATGCCGAAAGTCAAAATGAATGTGAAAATTTAGTAACTTCTATTTACCCAACCTATACAAAGGAGGTGTTATTAGATAGGCCTTGATGAGGGCTATCTAGATCTGTAACTATGTCAACTTTGAGGTGAAGCGTTATCGAATAATTCGACAAAAACCTCGAAAATTTGTTAATTTAGAAATTTAAAAATATTCTAAGTCCAGAAATTAAAAATTTTTCTTTGTTTTTCAGGTAATTTTCTTCCCACGGGACGCAGGAGTGTCTACAAATATGATACCAACAAATAACAACGTTACTAGCAGCTGTTTTCAATGAAAATTTCGCACAAATGTTCCAAATGTTCACCCCTAAGGTAGACTTTGGAAAGTAAACAAACAATACCGAAAATTTTATAAGTCAATTTCCCAATTTTCCGTCAGGCGGATCCGGACGAAAGTGGTGTCGTTCGACGGGTAATTAACAGGGCTATCTAAATATATATAAATGATAATTTGGAAAACAAAGGCTATCGAATTAATCGAGAAAAACCTCAAAAATGACTAAAATTTAAATTTAAATGTTGAATTTCTAAGGTTATATTTACCAGATTTAAATAAAAGAGGTGTTGTTAGATAGGTCGTGACGCGAGCTATCTAGGTATGTATAATTTATTGTTCCCAAAAAATGAGGGAGCAAGTTATTCAAAGAAAATCTCAGAAAATTTTCGAAAAAGCGGTAAATTGAGTTTTGTTTGTTGAAAATTTACTACTTTTATTAACCAGATCTTAATAAAGGAGGTGTTATTAGATAGGCCTTGACGAGTTCTATCTAAATATATATAATTAAAAATTCCAAAAATAAATTTCGAAAAGTTATAAGCGAAGCGCCTTGGAAAATTCCTTAAAAATGCCGAAAGTCAAAATGAATGTGAAAATTTAGTAACTTCTATTTACCCAACCTATACAAAGGAGGTGTTATTAGATAGGCCTTGATGAGGGCTATCTAGATCTGTAACTATGTCAACTTTGAGGTGAAGCGTTATCGAATAATTCGACAAAAACCTCGAAAATTTGTTAATTTAGAAATTTAAAAATATTCTAAGTCCAGAAATTAAAAATTTTTCTTTGTTTTTCAGGTAATTTTCTTCCCACGGGACGCAGGAGTGTCTACAAATATGATACCAACAAATAACAACGTTACTAGCAGCTGTTTTCAATGAAAATTTCGCACAAATGTTCCAAATGTTCACCCCTAAGGTAGACTTTGGAAAGTAAACAAACAATACCGAAAATTTTATAAGTCAATTTCCCAATTTTCCGTCAGGCGGATCCGGACGAAAGTGGTGTCGTTCGACGGGTAATTAACAGGGCTATCTAAATATATATAAATGATAATTTGGAAAACAAAGGCTATCGAATTAATCGAGAAAAACCTCAAAAATGACTAAAATTTAAATTTAAATGTTGAATTTCTAAGGTTATATTTACCAGATTTAAATAAAAGAGGTGTTGTTAGATAGGTCGTGACGCGAGCTATCTAGGTATGTATAATTTATTGTTCCCAAAAAATGAGGGAGCAAGTTATTCAAAGAAAATCTCAGAAAATTTTCGAAAAAGCGGTAAATTGAGTTTTGTTTGTTGAAAATTTACTACTTTTATTAACCAGATCTTAATAAAGGAGGTGTTATTAGATAGGCCTTGACGAGTTCTATCTAAATATATATAATTAAAAATTCCAAAAATAAATTTCGAAAAGTTATAAGCGAAGCGCCTTGGAAAATTCCTTAAAAATGCCGAAAGTCAAAATGAATGTGAAAATTTAGTAACTTCTATTTACCCAACCTATACAAAGGAGGTGTTATTAGATAGGCCTTGATGAGGGCTATCTAGATCTGTAACTATGTCAACTTTGAGGTGAAGCGTTATCGAATAATTCGACAAAAACCTCGAAAATTTGTTAATTTAGAAATTTAAAAATATTCTAAGTCCAGAAATTAAAAATTTTTCTTTGTTTTTCAGGTAATTTTCTTCCCACGGGACGCAGGAGTGTCTACAAATATGATACCAACAAATAACAACGTTACTAGCAGCTGTTTTCAATGAAAATTTCGCACAAATGTTCCAAATGTTCACCCCTAAGGTAGACTTTGGAAAGTAAACAAACAATACCGAAAATTTTATAAGTCAATTTCCCAATTTTCCGTCAGGCGGATCCGGACGAAAGTGGTGTCGTTCGACGGGTAATTAACAGGGCTATCTAAATATATATAAATGATAATTTGGAAAACAAAGGCTATCGAATTAATCGAGAAAAACCTCAAAAATGACTAAAATTTAAATTTAAATGTTGAATTTCTAAGGTTATATTTACCAGATTTAAATAAAAGAGGTGTTGTTAGATAGGTCGTGACGCGAGCTATCTAGGTATGTATAATTTATTGTTCCCAAAAAATGAGGGAGCAAGTTATTCAAAGAAAATCTCAGAAAATTTTCGAAAAAGCGGTAAATTGAGTTTTGTTTGTTGAAAATTTACTACTTTTATTAACCAGATCTTAATAAAGGAGGTGTTATTAGATAGGCCTTGACGAGTTCTATCTAAATATATATAATTAAAAATTCCAAAAATAAATTTCGAAAAGTTATAAGCGAAGCGCCTTGGAAAATTCCTTAAAAATGCCGAAAGTCAAAATGAATGTGAAAATTTAGTAACTTCTATTTACCCAACCTATACAAAGGAGGTGTTATTAGATAGGCCTTGATGAGGGCTATCTAGATCTGTAACTATGTCAACTTTGAGGTGAAGCGTTATCGAATAATTCGACAAAAACCTCGAAAATTTGTTAATTTAGAAATTTAAAAATATTCTAAGTCCAGAAATTAAAAATTTTTCTTTGTTTTTCAGGTAATTTTCTTCCCACGGGACGCAGGAGTGTCTACAAATATGATACCAACAAATAACAACGTTACTAGCAGCTGTTTTCAATGAAAATTTCGCACAAATGTTCCAAATGTTCACCCCTAAGGTAGACTTTGGAAAGTAAACAAACAATACCGAAAATTTTATAAGTCAATTTCCCAATTTTCCGTCAGGCGGATCCGGACGAAAGTGGTGTCGTTCGACGGGTAATTAACAGGGCTATCTAAATATATATAAATGATAATTTGGAAAACAAAGGCTATCGAATTAATCGAGAAAAACCTCAAAAATGACTAAAATTTAAATTTAAATGTTGAATTTCTAAGGTTATATTTACCAGATTTAAATAAAAGAGGTGTTGTTAGATAGGTCGTGACGCGAGCTATCTAGGTATGTATAATTTATTGTTCCCAAAAAATGAGGGAGCAAGTTATTCAAAGAAAATCTCAGAAAATTTTCGAAAAAGCGGTAAATTGAGTTTTGTTTGTTGAAAATTTACTACTTTTATTAACCAGATCTTAATAAAGGAGGTGTTATTAGATAGGCCTTGACGAGTTCTATCTAAATATATATAATTAAAAATTCCAAAAATAAATTTCGAAAAGTTATAAGCGAAGCGCCTTGGAAAATTCCTTAAAAATGCCGAAAGTCAAAATGAATGTGAAAATTTAGTAACTTCTATTTACCCAACCTATACAAAGGAGGTGTTATTAGATAGGCCTTGATGAGGGCTATCTAGATCTGTAACTATGTCAACTTTGAGGTGAAGCGTTATCGAATAATTCGACAAAAACCTCGAAAATTTGTTAATTTAGAAATTTAAAAATATTCTAAGTCCAGAAATTAAAAATTTTTCTTTGTTTTTCAGGTAATTTTCTTCCCACGGGACGCAGGAGTGTCTACAAATATGATACCAACAAATAACAACGTTACTAGCAGCTGTTTTCAATGAAAATTTCGCACAAATGTTCCAAATGTTCACCCCTAAGGTAGACTTTGGAAAGTAAACAAACAATACCGAAAATTTTATAAGTCAATTTCCCAATTTTCCGTCAGGCGGATCCGGACGAAAGTGGTGTCGTTCGACGGGTAATTAACAGGGCTATCTAAATATATATAAATGATAATTTGGAAAACAAAGGCTATCGAATTAATCGAGAAAAACCTCAAAAATGACTAAAATTTAAATTTAAATGTTGAATTTCTAAGGTTATATTTACCAGATTTAAATAAAAGAGGTGTTGTTAGATAGGTCGTGACGCGAGCTATCTAGGTATGTATAATTTATTGTTCCCAAAAAATGAGGGAGCAAGTTATTCAAAGAAAATCTCAGAAAATTTTCGAAAAAGCGGTAAATTGAGTTTTGTTTGTTGAAAATTTACTACTTTTATTAACCAGATCTTAATAAAGGAGGTGTTATTAGATAGGCCTTGACGAGTTCTATCTAAATATATATAATTAAAAATTCCAAAAATAAATTTCGAAAAGTTATAAGCGAAGCGCCTTGGAAAATTCCTTAAAAATGCCGAAAGTCAAAATGAATGTGAAAATTTAGTAACTTCTATTTACCCAACCTATACAAAGGAGGTGTTATTAGATAGGCCTTGATGAGGGCTATCTAGATCTGTAACTATGTCAACTTTGAGGTGAAGCGTTATCGAATAATTCGACAAAAACCTCGAAAATTTGTTAATTTAGAAATTTAAAAATATTCTAAGTCCAGAAATTAAAAATTTTTCTTTGTTTTTCAGGTAATTTTCTTCCCACGGGACGCAGGAGTGTCTACAAATATGATACCAACAAATAACAACGTTACTAGCAGCTGTTTTCAATGAAAATTTCGCACAAATGTTCCAAATGTTCACCCCTAAGGTAGACTTTGGAAAGTAAACAAACAATACCGAAAATTTTATAAGTCAATTTCCCAATTTTCCGTCAGGCGGATCCGGACGAAAGTGGTGTCGTTCGACGGGTAATTAACAGGGCTATCTAAATATATATAAATGATAATTTGGAAAACAAAGGCTATCGAATTAATCGAGAAAAACCTCAAAAATGACTAAAATTTAAATTTAAATGTTGAATTTCTAAGGTTATATTTACCAGATTTAAATAAAAGAGGTGTTGTTAGATAGGTCGTGACGCGAGCTATCTAGGTATGTATAATTTATTGTTCCCAAAAAATGAGGGAGCAAGTTATTCAAAGAAAATCTCAGAAAATTTTCGAAAAAGCGGTAAATTGAGTTTTGTTTGTTGAAAATTTACTACTTTTATTAACCAGATCTTAATAAAGGAGGTGTTATTAGATAGGCCTTGACGAGTTCTATCTAAATATATATAATTAAAAATTCCAAAAATAAATTTCGAAAAGTTATAAGCGAAGCGCCTTGGAAAATTCCTTAAAAATGCCGAAAGTCAAAATGAATGTGAAAATTTAGTAACTTCTATTTACCCAACCTATACAAAGGAGGTGTTATTAGATAGGCCTTGATGAGGGCTATCTAGATCTGTAACTATGTCAACTTTGAGGTGAAGCGTTATCGAATAATTCGACAAAAACCTCGAAAATTTGTTAATTTAGAAATTTAAAAATATTCTAAGTCCAGAAATTAAAAATTTTTCTTTGTTTTTCAGGTAATTTTCTTCCCACGGGACGCAGGAGTGTCTACAAATATGATACCAACAAATAACAACGTTACTAGCAGCTGTTTTCAATGAAAATTTCGCACAAATGTTCCAAATGTTCACCCCTAAGGTAGACTTTGGAAAGTAAACAAACAATACCGAAAATTTTATAAGTCAATTTCCCAATTTTCCGTCAGGCGGATCCGGACGAAAGTGGTGTCGTTCGACGGGTAATTAACAGGGCTATCTAAATATATATAAATGATAATTTGGAAAACAAAGGCTATCGAATTAATCGAGAAAAACCTCAAAAATGACTAAAATTTAAATTTAAATGTTGAATTTCTAAGGTTATATTTACCAGATTTAAATAAAAGAGGTGTTGTTAGATAGGTCGTGACGCGAGCTATCTAGGTATGTATAATTTATTGTTCCCAAAAAATGAGGGAGCAAGTTATTCAAAGAAAATCTCAGAAAATTTTCGAAAAAGCGGTAAATTGAGTTTTGTTTGTTGAAAATTTACTACTTTTATTAACCAGATCTTAATAAAGGAGGTGTTATTAGATAGGCCTTGACGAGTTCTATCTAAATATATATAATTAAAAATTCCAAAAATAAATTTCGAAAAGTTATAAGCGAAGCGCCTTGGAAAATTCCTTAAAAATGCCGAAAGTCAAAATGAATGTGAAAATTTAGTAACTTCTATTTACCCAACCTATACAAAGGAGGTGTTATTAGATAGGCCTTGATGAGGGCTATCTAGATCTGTAACTATGTCAACTTTGAGGTGAAGCGTTATCGAATAATTCGACAAAAACCTCGAAAATTTGTTAATTTAGAAATTTAAAAATATTCTAAGTCCAGAAATTAAAAATTTTTCTTTGTTTTTCAGGTAATTTTCTTCCCACGGGACGCAGGAGTGTCTACAAATATGATACCAACAAATAACAACGTTACTAGCAGCTGTTTTCAATGAAAATTTCGCACAAATGTTCCAAATGTTCACCCCTAAGGTAGACTTTGGAAAGTAAACAAACAATACCGAAAATTTTATAAGTCAATTTCCCAATTTTCCGTCAGGCGGATCCGGACGAAAGTGGTGTCGTTCGACGGGTAATTAACAGGGCTATCTAAATATATATAAATGATAATTTGGAAAACAAAGGCTATCGAATTAATCGAGAAAAACCTCAAAAATGACTAAAATTTAAATTTAAATGTTGAATTTCTAAGGTTATATTTACCAGATTTAAATAAAAGAGGTGTTGTTAGATAGGTCGTGACGCGAGCTATCTAGGTATGTATAATTTATTGTTCCCAAAAAATGAGGGAGCAAGTTATTCAAAGAAAATCTCAGAAAATTTTCGAAAAAGCGGTAAATTGAGTTTTGTTTGTTGAAAATTTACTACTTTTATTAACCAGATCTTAATAAAGGAGGTGTTATTAGATAGGCCTTGACGAGTTCTATCTAAATATATATAATTAAAAATTCCAAAAATAAATTTCGAAAAGTTATAAGCGAAGCGCCTTGGAAAATTCCTTAAAAATGCCGAAAGTCAAAATGAATGTGAAAATTTAGTAACTTCTATTTACCCAACCTATACAAAGGAGGTGTTATTAGATAGGCCTTGATGAGGGCTATCTAGATCTGTAACTATGTCAACTTTGAGGTGAAGCGTTATCGAATAATTCGACAAAAACCTCGAAAATTTGTTAATTTAGAAATTTAAAAATATTCTAAGTCCAGAAATTAAAAATTTTTCTTTGTTTTTCAGGTAATTTTCTTCCCACGGGACGCAGGAGTGTCTACAAATATGATACCAACAAATAACAACGTTACTAGCAGCTGTTTTCAATGAAAATTTCGCACAAATGTTCCAAATGTTCACCCCTAAGGTAGACTTTGGAAAGTAAACAAACAATACCGAAAATTTTATAAGTCAATTTCCCAATTTTCCGTCAGGCGGATCCGGACGAAAGTGGTGTCGTTCGACGGGTAATTAACAGGGCTATCTAAATATATATAAATGATAATTTGGAAAACAAAGGCTATCGAATTAATCGAGAAAAACCTCAAAAATGACTAAAATTTAAATTTAAATGTTGAATTTCTAAGGTTATATTTACCAGATTTAAATAAAAGAGGTGTTGTTAGATAGGTCGTGACGCGAGCTATCTAGGTATGTATAATTTATTGTTCCCAAAAAATGAGGGAGCAAGTTATTCAAAGAAAATCTCAGAAAATTTTCGAAAAAGCGGTAAATTGAGTTTTGTTTGTTGAAAATTTACTACTTTTATTAACCAGATCTTAATAAAGGAGGTGTTATTAGATAGGCCTTGACGAGTTCTATCTAAATATATATAATTAAAAATTCCAAAAATAAATTTCGAAAAGTTATAAGCGAAGCGCCTTGGAAAATTCCTTAAAAATGCCGAAAGTCAAAATGAATGTGAAAATTTAGTAACTTCTATTTACCCAACCTATACAAAGGAGGTGTTATTAGATAGGCCTTGATGAGGGCTATCTAGATCTGTAACTATGTCAACTTTGAGGTGAAGCGTTATCGAATAATTCGACAAAAACCTCGAAAATTTGTTAATTTAGAAATTTAAAAATATTCTAAGTCCAGAAATTAAAAATTTTTCTTTGTTTTTCAGGTAATTTTCTTCCCACGGGACGCAGGAGTGTCTACAAATATGATACCAACAAATAACAACGTTACTAGCAGCTGTTTTCAATGAAAATTTCGCACAAATGTTCCAAATGTTCACCCCTAAGGTAGACTTTGGAAAGTAAACAAACAATACCGAAAATTTTATAAGTCAATTTCCCAATTTTCCGTCAGGCGGATCCGGACGAAAGTGGTGTCGTTCGACGGGTAATTAACAGGGCTATCTAAATATATATAAATGATAATTTGGAAAACAAAGGCTATCGAATTAATCGAGAAAAACCTCAAAAATGACTAAAATTTAAATTTAAATGTTGAATTTCTAAGGTTATATTTACCAGATTTAAATAAAAGAGGTGTTGTTAGATAGGTCGTGACGCGAGCTATCTAGGTATGTATAATTTATTGTTCCCAAAAAATGAGGGAGCAAGTTATTCAAAGAAAATCTCAGAAAATTTTCGAAAAAGCGGTAAATTGAGTTTTGTTTGTTGAAAATTTACTACTTTTATTAACCAGATCTTAATAAAGGAGGTGTTATTAGATAGGCCTTGACGAGTTCTATCTAAATATATATAATTAAAAATTCCAAAAATAAATTTCGAAAAGTTATAAGCGAAGCGCCTTGGAAAATTCCTTAAAAATGCCGAAAGTCAAAATGAATGTGAAAATTTAGTAACTTCTATTTACCCAACCTATACAAAGGAGGTGTTATTAGATAGGCCTTGATGAGGGCTATCTAGATCTGTAACTATGTCAACTTTGAGGTGAAGCGTTATCGAATAATTCGACAAAAACCTCGAAAATTTGTTAATTTAGAAATTTAAAAATATTCTAAGTCCAGAAATTAAAAATTTTTCTTTGTTTTTCAGGTAATTTTCTTCCCACGGGACGCAGGAGTGTCTACAAATATGATACCAACAAATAACAACGTTACTAGCAGCTGTTTTCAATGAAAATTTCGCACAAATGTTCCAAATGTTCACCCCTAAGGTAGACTTTGGAAAGTAAACAAACAATACCGAAAATTTTATAAGTCAATTTCCCAATTTTCCGTCAGGCGGATCCGGACGAAAGTGGTGTCGTTCGACGGGTAATTAACAGGGCTATCTAAATATATATAAATGATAATTTGGAAAACAAAGGCTATCGAATTAATCGAGAAAAACCTCAAAAATGACTAAAATTTAAATTTAAATGTTGAATTTCTAAGGTTATATTTACCAGATTTAAATAAAAGAGGTGTTGTTAGATAGGTCGTGACGCGAGCTATCTAGGTATGTATAATTTATTGTTCCCAAAAAATGAGGGAGCAAGTTATTCAAAGAAAATCTCAGAAAATTTTCGAAAAAGCGGTAAATTGAGTTTTGTTTGTTGAAAATTTACTACTTTTATTAACCAGATCTTAATAAAGGAGGTGTTATTAGATAGGCCTTGACGAGTTCTATCTAAATATATATAATTAAAAATTCCAAAAATAAATTTCGAAAAGTTATAAGCGAAGCGCCTTGGAAAATTCCTTAAAAATGCCGAAAGTCAAAATGAATGTGAAAATTTAGTAACTTCTATTTACCCAACCTATACAAAGGAGGTGTTATTAGATAGGCCTTGATGAGGGCTATCTAGATCTGTAACTATGTCAACTTTGAGGTGAAGCGTTATCGAATAATTCGACAAAAACCTCGAAAATTTGTTAATTTAGAAATTTAAAAATATTCTAAGTCCAGAAATTAAAAATTTTTCTTTGTTTTTCAGGTAATTTTCTTCCCACGGGACGCAGGAGTGTCTACAAATATGATACCAACAAATAACAACGTTACTAGCAGCTGTTTTCAATGAAAATTTCGCACAAATGTTCCAAATGTTCACCCCTAAGGTAGACTTTGGAAAGTAAACAAACAATACCGAAAATTTTATAAGTCAATTTCCCAATTTTCCGTCAGGCGGATCCGGACGAAAGTGGTGTCGTTCGACGGGTAATTAACAGGGCTATCTAAATATATATAAATGATAATTTGGAAAACAAAGGCTATCGAATTAATCGAGAAAAACCTCAAAAATGACTAAAATTTAAATTTAAATGTTGAATTTCTAAGGTTATATTTACCAGATTTAAATAAAAGAGGTGTTGTTAGATAGGTCGTGACGCGAGCTATCTAGGTATGTATAATTTATTGTTCCCAAAAAATGAGGGAGCAAGTTATTCAAAGAAAATCTCAGAAAATTTTCGAAAAAGCGGTAAATTGAGTTTTGTTTGTTGAAAATTTACTACTTTTATTAACCAGATCTTAATAAAGGAGGTGTTATTAGATAGGCCTTGACGAGTTCTATCTAAATATATATAATTAAAAATTCCAAAAATAAATTTCGAAAAGTT
Organism: Diaphora mendica; assembly: GCA_949125395.1. Taxonomy (NCBI): domain Eukaryota; kingdom Metazoa; phylum Arthropoda; class Insecta; order Lepidoptera; family Erebidae; genus Diaphora; species Diaphora mendica. The sequence goes on along the minus strand of CASBMC010000032.1, from coordinate 35,189 downwards.
ATAAGCGAAGCGCCTTGGAAAATTCCTTAAAAATGCCGAAAGTCAAAATGAATGTGAAAATTTAGTAACTTCTATTTACCCAACCTATACAAAGGAGGTGTTATTAGATAGGCCTTGATGAGGGCTATCTAGATCTGTAACTATGTCAACTTTGAGGTGAAGCGTTATCGAATAATTCGACAAAAACCTCGAAAATTTGTTAATTTAGAAATTTAAAAATATTCTAAGTCCAGAAATTAAAAATTTTTCTTTGTTTTTCAGGTAATTTTCTTCCCACGGGACGCAGGAGTGTCTACAAATATGATACCAACAAATAACAACGTTACTAGCAGCTGTTTTCAATGAAAATTTCGCACAAATGTTCCAAATGTTCACCCCTAAGGTAGACTTTGGAAAGTAAACAAACAATACCGAAAATTTTATAAGTCAATTTCCCAATTTTCCGTCAGGCGGATCCGGACGAAAGTGGTGTCGTTCGACGGGTAATTAACAGGGCTATCTAAATATATATAAATGATAATTTGGAAAACAAAGGCTATCGAATTAATCGAGAAAAACCTCAAAAATGACTAAAATTTAAATTTAAATGTTGAATTTCTAAGGTTATATTTACCAGATTTAAATAAAAGAGGTGTTGTTAGATAGGTCGTGACGCGAGCTATCTAGGTATGTATAATTTATTGTTCCCAAAAAATGAGGGAGCAAGTTATTCAAAGAAAATCTCAGAAAATTTTCGAAAAAGCGGTAAATTGAGTTTTGTTTGTTGAAAATTTACTACTTTTATTAACCAGATCTTAATAAAGGAGGTGTTATTAGATAGGCCTTGACGAGTTCTATCTAAATATATATAATTAAAAATTCCAAAAATAAATTTCGAAAAGTTATAAGCGAAGCGCCTTGGAAAATTCCTTAAAAATGCCGAAAGTCAAAATGAATGTGAAAATTTAGTAACTTCTATTTACCCAACCTATACAAAGGAGGTGTTATTAGATAGGCCTTGATGAGGGCTATCTAGATCTGTAACTATGTCAACTTTGAGGTGAAGCGTTATCGAATAATTCGACAAAAACCTCGAAAATTTGTTAATTTAGAAATTTAAAAATATTCTAAGTCCAGAAATTAAAAATTTTTCTTTGTTTTTCAGGTAATTTTCTTCCCACGGGACGCAGGAGTGTCTACAAATATGATACCAACAAATAACAACGTTACTAGCAGCTGTTTTCAATGAAAATTTCGCACAAATGTTCCAAATGTTCACCCCTAAGGTAGACTTTGGAAAGTAAACAAACAATACCGAAAATTTTATAAGTCAATTTCCCAATTTTCCGTCAGGCGGATCCGGACGAAAGTGGTGTCGTTCGACGGGTAATTAACAGGGCTATCTAAATATATATAAATGATAATTTGGAAAACAAAGGCTATCGAATTAATCGAGAAAAACCTCAAAAATGACTAAAATTTAAATTTAAATGTTGAATTTCTAAGGTTATATTTACCAGATTTAAATAAAAGAGGTGTTGTTAGATAGGTCGTGACGCGAGCTATCTAGGTATGTATAATTTATTGTTCCCAAAAAATGAGGGAGCAAGTTATTCAAAGAAAATCTCAGAAAATTTTCGAAAAAGCGGTAAATTGAGTTTTGTTTGTTGAAAATTTACTACTTTTATTAACCAGATCTTAATAAAGGAGGTGTTATTAGATAGGCCTTGACGAGTTCTATCTAAATATATATAATTAAAAATTCCAAAAATAAATTTCGAAAAGTTATAAGCGAAGCGCCTTGGAAAATTCCTTAAAAATGCCGAAAGTCAAAATGAATGTGAAAATTTAGTAACTTCTATTTACCCAACCTATACAAAGGAGGTGTTATTAGATAGGCCTTGATGAGGGCTATCTAGATCTGTAACTATGTCAACTTTGAGGTGAAGCGTTATCGAATAATTCGACAAAAACCTCGAAAATTTGTTAATTTAGAAATTTAAAAATATTCTAAGTCCAGAAATTAAAAATTTTTCTTTGTTTTTCAGGTAATTTTCTTCCCACGGGACGCAGGAGTGTCTACAAATATGATACCAACAAATAACAACGTTACTAGCAGCTGTTTTCAATGAAAATTTCGCACAAATGTTCCAAATGTTCACCCCTAAGGTAGACTTTGGAAAGTAAACAAACAATACCGAAAATTTTATAAGTCAATTTCCCAATTTTCCGTCAGGCGGATCCGGACGAAAGTGGTGTCGTTCGACGGGTAATTAACAGGGCTATCTAAATATATATAAATGATAATTTGGAAAACAAAGGCTATCGAATTAATCGAGAAAAACCTCAAAAATGACTAAAATTTAAATTTAAATGTTGAATTTCTAAGGTTATATTTACCAGATTTAAATAAAAGAGGTGTTGTTAGATAGGTCGTGACGCGAGCTATCTAGGTATGTATAATTTATTGTTCCCAAAAAATGAGGGAGCAAGTTATTCAAAGAAAATCTCAGAAAATTTTCGAAAAAGCGGTAAATTGAGTTTTGTTTGTTGAAAATTTACTACTTTTATTAACCAGATCTTAATAAAGGAGGTGTTATTAGATAGGCCTTGACGAGTTCTATCTAAATATATATAATTAAAAATTCCAAAAATAAATTTCGAAAAGTTATAAGCGAAGCGCCTTGGAAAATTCCTTAAAAATGCCGAAAGTCAAAATGAATGTGAAAATTTAGTAACTTCTATTTACCCAACCTATACAAAGGAGGTGTTATTAGATAGGCCTTGATGAGGGCTATCTAGATCTGTAACTATGTCAACTTTGAGGTGAAGCGTTATCGAATAATTCGACAAAAACCTCGAAAATTTGTTAATTTAGAAATTTAAAAATATTCTAAGTCCAGAAATTAAAAATTTTTCTTTGTTTTTCAGGTAATTTTCTTCCCACGGGACGCAGGAGTGTCTACAAATATGATACCAACAAATAACAACGTTACTAGCAGCTGTTTTCAATGAAAATTTCGCACAAATGTTCCAAATGTTCACCCCTAAGGTAGACTTTGGAAAGTAAACAAACAATACCGAAAATTTTATAAGTCAATTTCCCAATTTTCCGTCAGGCGGATCCGGACGAAAGTGGTGTCGTTCGACGGGTAATTAACAGGGCTATCTAAATATATATAAATGATAATTTGGAAAACAAAGGCTATCGAATTAATCGAGAAAAACCTCAAAAATGACTAAAATTTAAATTTAAATGTTGAATTTCTAAGGTTATATTTACCAGATTTAAATAAAAGAGGTGTTGTTAGATAGGTCGTGACGCGAGCTATCTAGGTATGTATAATTTATTGTTCCCAAAAAATGAGGGAGCAAGTTATTCAAAGAAAATCTCAGAAAATTTTCGAAAAAGCGGTAAATTGAGTTTTGTTTGTTGAAAATTTACTACTTTTATTAACCAGATCTTAATAAAGGAGGTGTTATTAGATAGGCCTTGACGAGTTCTATCTAAATATATATAATTAAAAATTCCAAAAATAAATTTCGAAAAGTTATAAGCGAAGCGCCTTGGAAAATTCCTTAAAAATGCCGAAAGTCAAAATGAATGTGAAAATTTAGTAACTTCTATTTACCCAACCTATACAAAGGAGGTGTTATTAGATAGGCCTTGATGAGGGCTATCTAGATCTGTAACTATGTCAACTTTGAGGTGAAGCGTTATCGAATAATTCGACAAAAACCTCGAAAATTTGTTAATTTAGAAATTTAAAAATATTCTAAGTCCAGAAATTAAAAATTTTTCTTTGTTTTTCAGGTAATTTTCTTCCCACGGGACGCAGGAGTGTCTACAAATATGATACCAACAAATAACAACGTTACTAGCAGCTGTTTTCAATGAAAATTTCGCACAAATGTTCCAAATGTTCACCCCTAAGGTAGACTTTGGAAAGTAAACAAACAATACCGAAAATTTTATAAGTCAATTTCCCAATTTTCCGTCAGGCGGATCCGGACGAAAGTGGTGTCGTTCGACGGGTAATTAACAGGGCTATCTAAATATATATAAATGATAATTTGGAAAACAAAGGCTATCGAATTAATCGAGAAAAACCTCAAAAATGACTAAAATTTAAATTTAAATGTTGAATTTCTAAGGTTATATTTACCAGATTTAAATAAAAGAGGTGTTGTTAGATAGGTCGTGACGCGAGCTATCTAGGTATGTATAATTTATTGTTCCCAAAAAATGAGGGAGCAAGTTATTCAAAGAAAATCTCAGAAAATTTTCGAAAAAGCGGTAAATTGAGTTTTGTTTGTTGAAAATTTACTACTTTTATTAACCAGATCTTAATAAAGGAGGTGTTATTAGATAGGCCTTGACGAGTTCTATCTAAATATATATAATTAAAAATTCCAAAAATAAATTTCGAAAAGTTATAAGCGAAGCGCCTTGGAAAATTCCTTAAAAATGCCGAAAGTCAAAATGAATGTGAAAATTTAGTAACTTCTATTTACCCAACCTATACAAAGGAGGTGTTATTAGATAGGCCTTGATGAGGGCTATCTAGATCTGTAACTATGTCAACTTTGAGGTGAAGCGTTATCGAATAATTCGACAAAAACCTCGAAAATTTGTTAATTTAGAAATTTAAAAATATTCTAAGTCCAGAAATTAAAAATTTTTCTTTGTTTTTCAGGTAATTTTCTTCCCACGGGACGCAGGAGTGTCTACAAATATGATACCAACAAATAACAACGTTACTAGCAGCTGTTTTCAATGAAAATTTCGCACAAATGTTCCAAATGTTCACCCCTAAGGTAGACTTTGGAAAGTAAACAAACAATACCGAAAATTTTATAAGTCAATTTCCCAATTTTCCGTCAGGCGGATCCGGACGAAAGTGGTGTCGTTCGACGGGTAATTAACAGGGCTATCTAAATATATATAAATGATAATTTGGAAAACAAAGGCTATCGAATTAATCGAGAAAAACCTCAAAAATGACTAAAATTTAAATTTAAATGTTGAATTTCTAAGGTTATATTTACCAGATTTAAATAAAAGAGGTGTTGTTAGATAGGTCGTGACGCGAGCTATCTAGGTATGTATAATTTATTGTTCCCAAAAAATGAGGGAGCAAGTTATTCAAAGAAAATCTCAGAAAATTTTCGAAAAAGCGGTAAATTGAGTTTTGTTTGTTGAAAATTTACTACTTTTATTAACCAGATCTTAATAAAGGAGGTGTTATTAGATAGGCCTTGACGAGTTCTATCTAAATATATATAATTAAAAATTCCAAAAATAAATTTCGAAAAGTTATAAGCGAAGCGCCTTGGAAAATTCCTTAAAAATGCCGAAAGTCAAAATGAATGTGAAAATTTAGTAACTTCTATTTACCCAACCTATACAAAGGAGGTGTTATTAGATAGGCCTTGATGAGGGCTATCTAGATCTGTAACTATGTCAACTTTGAGGTGAAGCGTTATCGAATAATTCGACAAAAACCTCGAAAATTTGTTAATTTAGAAATTTAAAAATATTCTAAGTCCAGAAATTAAAAATTTTTCTTTGTTTTTCAGGTAATTTTCTTCCCACGGGACGCAGGAGTGTCTACAAATATGATACCAACAAATAACAACGTTACTAGCAGCTGTTTTCAATGAAAATTTCGCACAAATGTTCCAAATGTTCACCCCTAAGGTAGACTTTGGAAAGTAAACAAACAATACCGAAAATTTTATAAGTCAATTTCCCAATTTTCCGTCAGGCGGATCCGGACGAAAGTGGTGTCGTTCGACGGGTAATTAACAGGGCTATCTAAATATATATAAATGATAATTTGGAAAACAAAGGCTATCGAATTAATCGAGAAAAACCTCAAAAATGACTAAAATTTAAATTTAAATGTTGAATTTCTAAGGTTATATTTACCAGATTTAAATAAAAGAGGTGTTGTTAGATAGGTCGTGACGCGAGCTATCTAGGTATGTATAATTTATTGTTCCCAAAAAATGAGGGAGCAAGTTATTCAAAGAAAATCTCAGAAAATTTTCGAAAAAGCGGTAAATTGAGTTTTGTTTGTTGAAAATTTACTACTTTTATTAACCAGATCTTAATAAAGGAGGTGTTATTAGATAGGCCTTGACGAGTTCTATCTAAATATATATAATTAAAAATTCCAAAAATAAATTTCGAAAAGTTATAAGCGAAGCGCCTTGGAAAATTCCTTAAAAATGCCGAAAGTCAAAATGAATGTGAAAATTTAGTAACTTCTATTTACCCAACCTATACAAAGGAGGTGTTATTAGATAGGCCTTGATGAGGGCTATCTAGATCTGTAACTATGTCAACTTTGAGGTGAAGCGTTATCGAATAATTCGACAAAAACCTCGAAAATTTGTTAATTTAGAAATTTAAAAATATTCTAAGTCCAGAAATTAAAAATTTTTCTTTGTTTTTCAGGTAATTTTCTTCCCACGGGACGCAGGAGTGTCTACAAATATGATACCAACAAATAACAACGTTACTAGCAGCTGTTTTCAATGAAAATTTCGCACAAATGTTCCAAATGTTCACCCCTAAGGTAGACTTTGGAAAGTAAACAAACAATACCGAAAATTTTATAAGTCAATTTCCCAATTTTCCGTCAGGCGGATCCGGACGAAAGTGGTGTCGTTCGACGGGTAATTAACAGGGCTATCTAAATATATATAAATGATAATTTGGAAAACAAAGGCTATCGAATTAATCGAGAAAAACCTCAAAAATGACTAAAATTTAAATTTAAATGTTGAATTTCTAAGGTTATATTTACCAGATTTAAATAAAAGAGGTGTTGTTAGATAGGTCGTGACGCGAGCTATCTAGGTATGTATAATTTATTGTTCCCAAAAAATGAGGGAGCAAGTTATTCAAAGAAAATCTCAGAAAATTTTCGAAAAAGCGGTAAATTGAGTTTTGTTTGTTGAAAATTTACTACTTTTATTAACCAGATCTTAATAAAGGAGGTGTTATTAGATAGGCCTTGACGAGTTCTATCTAAATATATATAATTAAAAATTCCAAAAATAAATTTCGAAAAGTTATAAGCGAAGCGCCTTGGAAAATTCCTTAAAAATGCCGAAAGTCAAAATGAATGTGAAAATTTAGTAACTTCTATTTACCCAACCTATACAAAGGAGGTGTTATTAGATAGGCCTTGATGAGGGCTATCTAGATCTGTAACTATGTCAACTTTGAGGTGAAGCGTTATCGAATAATTCGACAAAAACCTCGAAAATTTGTTAATTTAGAAATTTAAAAATATTCTAAGTCCAGAAATTAAAAATTTTTCTTTGTTTTTCAGGTAATTTTCTTCCCACGGGACGCAGGAGTGTCTACAAATATGATACCAACAAATAACAACGTTACTAGCAGCTGTTTTCAATGAAAATTTCGCACAAATGTTCCAAATGTTCACCCCTAAGGTAGACTTTGGGTTAGGTTAGGTTAGGTTAGGTTAGGTTAGGTTAGGTTAGGTTAGGTTAGGTTAGGTTAGGTTAGGTTAGGTTAGGTTAGGTTAGGTTAGGTTAGGTTAGGTTAGGTTAGGTTAGGTTAGGTTAGGTTAGGTTAGGTTAGGTTAGGTTAGGTTAGGTTAGGTTAGGTTAGGTTAGGTTAGGTTAGGTTAGGTTAGGTTAGGTTAGGTTAGGTTAGGTTAGGTTAGGTTAGGTTAGGTTAGGTTAGGTTAGGTTAGGTTAGGTTAGGTTAGGTTAGGTTAGGTTAGGTTAGGTTAGGTTAGGTTAGGTTAGGTTAGGTTAGGTTAGGTTAGGTTAGGTTAGGTTAGGTTAGGTTAGGTTAGGTTAGGTTAGGTTAGGTTAGGTTAGGTTAGGTTAGGTTAGGTTAGGTTAGGTTAGGTTAGGTTAGGTTAGGTTAGGTTAGGTTAGGTTTTTTTTTTTTTTTTTTTTTTTTTTTACGTGGTGGAATGCATTTACGCACTTCGCTCGCCTCCCGCGGGGGCAGGGGGTTCGCTTCGTGTGGGACTCCTGACCTCAAAGAGAAGCCAGACTACCCACTAAACCACCACGGTGTTCCTCCTTCACCTAATCCGAGCCACGGGATAGTTTGCTCACCGCGACTCGGCTAGGGACGCCCTTTGTTGTTGGGCACACCTCAAAAATGCACCCCAGAAACACAGAGGGGCGCATTCCGCCACATTAGCATGGGGCGGCAGATCCCCCGATCCACCGCCCGTGGCCACTCTCACCCAGGGACGCGTGCGGACTTCGCCCACCGGCATCCCTCCCCGGGACGCGTGCGAACTCCGCCCGCCGGCGTCCCCGTGGCCCGCGGGGCGAAAGAGCGAGCCCAGCCCACTCCCGCCCCAGCAGAGCCCCTCCTCGTGGCCGCCATCAGCCGTGAGGCGACGGCAGCCCGACACTCATCGCCGCCGGCCATAGCCGCGTATGTCTATTTCTATTCTGGTTGTTAAGTTCCTTCCTTTTATTGCGATTTTAAATTTCTTGTAATATTACTACTTTTCTTAACTTATATTAATATTTATTTGCCTCTAATTCATTTATCTTTTAACGTTATCTATTCCTTCTCAATTTAAGTTGCTTATTCTCTTTGTATCTGTCTGTGTGTATCTATATATACAACATGTTCCTGTTTAGTTTTCCTGTGATGTATTTAGGCTGCGACCGTGTTTTTTATGACTCAGTGTGTTTTTAGTTTTTTATTGTTTTTGTCTGTAGTGAAATTTATGTGTCAGTGTATTTTCTGTTTTGATGCGTGTTTCTACTTTAATTGTCAATAGAATATATGTACTTATTATATATATTAATTGAAATTCTTGTGCAGGGTTTTCTTTCTTTGAGTACATGTTCCAGTGTTTGTGTGTGTGTGTCTTGATATATTCATATATAGCTATTATATATTCATTAAATCAATGTGTGTGTTTCTGTGTAGTGTGTGTGTGTTCTAATGAGTGGCTGAGTCATAAGTATGACGTGGTCTGTCGTGCCAGGTAATCCCATTTAATTCGGGTTGGGCAATCTGCGCTAAAAGCGTTATGACCCGTATTCTTTAACCTAGAGTGCAGACAATTGCAGCACTGCGGTTCGCTGTCTGCAGTGTATTTGGGGCATTCCCCACGCAGGTGCGAACCTCCGCAGTGGCTGCACCTGTCTGCACTCTCAGTGCAGAATTTGCGACCATGGCCGAATCCAAGGCACTTTGTGCATTGGATGAGCGGAGACTGGTCCTCCACTCTGACCCTTTGCAGGTCCAGGTACAGAATCCCAGTCTCCGTCATCCTCTGCCATATTCTAGGCTTCACCTGCAAGACCACGTGCGATGTCTTAGGGTTGCGAGTTCTTCTTTTATATTTTATGGCTATTTCCTTCTCTTCCTGTGGTAGGCCCATGAAAAATTCGGCGTTCTGGGTGTAAATGGCCCTCACCATCTCGTCGTCGTCACTGTCCACAAAGACGTCCTTGAGGACGACGAGTGGATCCTTATTTTTCATGGGCACTACCACTAGCCCATCATCACGGCTCTGTATCTTCTCCGTCACCCTGTCCCGCTCCACCTCCGTGTCGCAGCCCAGGATGACGGTGCTGCCCTTGGCCTTCCTAGCTTTGCTAACCTTTAGACCAGTACTCCTGGCGTCGACCGCCTTCCTCACCCTGGCGAGTACCTCATCGGCAGTCTCTTGACTGTCCGTTGAGGTCACCGCCACCGAGTGAAGCGCCGGCCGGCGCCCGGGTCCGGTCGCAGTTACACTGGCATAGGTTTTGGGGGGGGTCGGGTCCGGGACGCTCTCGGGTCTCAGTCCCTTTATGGCTGCGCCGATGTGCGTCTGGGTCTCGATGACGACATCCCTTGCGACAGTCCCAATCAGGTCTTCGATCTGGGACTGCGCGCGCATCACCATAATCTCGGTCGCCTGGTCAATGTCGACCTGGGTCTCCTCGATTTTTTCGTGGACCCTCTCCACGACCCCCTCGGCAGCTTTCTCCATAGCCTGCGTGGTCTCCTCGGATTTTTTAAAGACATAGTCAATGACGTCGGCGCCCCGCTCGTCATTGGCTGTGTTGAGGTTCTCCATACCCTCTTTGATTTCGGCCTCCACCTGGCCAAGCTTCGCGGTAATGTTGGCCTCCATCTCCCTCAGTCTCTCCAGCAGTATCTCCTCCCTACTAGAGGGTGCCGCTACCGCGTCCGTAGCAGCCCCGGACGCCGCCGTCTCCAGTCCCTTCATCCGCCTGCTGAGCTCAAAGAGCACGCGGATGCATCTGTCGGACTGGGACTCCAGGAAGACCTTGATATCCCGCCGCATCTGAGGGTATTGAGCGACTTTGACGGGAATATCTTCGAAGGTCTTCATGACCTCCTGGAGTAACTGGTCACTCGACTGGCTAGCGTAGTTGGTCTGCTGCCTCCGGTATTGGTCCATGTTGTCGAGTGACCGTCTTTTGGTTTCTGGCCTTCGTATAAAAGTTTTGGCGGCGTCCTGCACTATTGAGGGTGAGGTGGTGGCGTTGGGAGCGGTTTGTCCCTTGGCTGTGCCAGATGTGGGTGGCGTCTGGAACATGTTCCAAGTCTTAAAATCTGTGTGTGTGAGAAGGTGTTGTGTAGTGTGTAGTGCGAGTGGACGGGGAAAGTTGTCCAATATGTGTGTGTACGTGTCCGTCTGACCCTGTATAGGGGGGTGAGTGTCAGTGTATTAAGACTAGGGTTAAAATTAAAATATATGTAGAACGCTGTTCTACGTAGTTATGCAATAAAATTTAAAATCTATGCTCTGTGTAGAGCCGTTTAATATATTTTTTAGGTGTATAATGCCTCTGTCACTAAAATAAAAAGTGCGAAATTAAGTAGAATAGTAAAAAAATTTTTCTTAAGAGTTAGATTGAGGGGTCAGTGACCCTATACTCCACAAAGTCTATATACCCAGTGAAATATGGGAGGGTGGGCGGGCAATTTTTTAATTTTCCGTCAGGCGGATCCGGACGAAAGTGGTGTCTTTCGACGGGTAATTAACAGGGCTATCTAAATATATATAATTGATAATTTGGAAAAGAAAGGCTATCGAATTAATCGACAAAAACCTCAAAAATGACTAGAATTGAAATTTAAATGTCGAATTTCAAGGATTCTATTTACCAGATTTACTTAAAAGAGGTGTTGTTAGATAGGTCGTGACGCGAGCTATCTAGATATGTATAATTAATTGTTTAGAAAAAATAAGGGGGCAAGTTATTAAACGAAAATCGCAGAAAATTTTCGAAAAAACGGTAAATTGAGATTTGTATGTTGAAAATTTACTACTTTTATTAACCAGATCTTAATAAAGGAGGTGTTATTAGATAGGCCTTGACGAGTTCTATCTAAATATATATAATTAAAAATTCCAAAAATAAATTTCGAAAAGTTATAAGCGAAGCGCCTTGGAAAATTCCTTAAAAATGCCGAAAGTCAAAATGAATGTTGAGATTTAGCAACTTCTATTTACCCAACCTATACAAAGGAGGTGTTATTAGATAGGCCTTGATGAGGGCTATCTAGATCTGTAACTATGTCAAGTTTGAAGCGAAGCGTTATCGAGTAATTCGACAAAAACCTCGAAAATTTGGTAGTTTAGAAATTTAAAAATATTCTAAGTCCAGAAATTAAAAATTTTTCTTTATTTTTCAGGTAATTTTCTTCCCACGGGACGCAGGAGTGTCTACAAATATAATACCAACAAATAACAACGTTACTAGCAGCTGTTTTCAATGAGAATTTCGCACAAATGTTCCAAATGTTCACCCCTAAGGTAGACTTTGGAAAGTAAACAAACAATACCGAAAATTTTATAAGTCAATTTCCCAATTTTCCGTCAGGCGGATCCGGACGAAAGTGGTGTCTTTCGACGGGTAATTAACAGGGCTATCTAAATATATATAATTGATAATTTGGAAAAGAAAGGCTATCGAATTAATCGACAAAAACCTCAAAAATGACTAGAATTGAAATTTAAATGTCGAATTTCAAGGATTCTATTTACCAGATTTACTTAAAAGAGGTGTTGTTAGATAGGTCGTGACGCGAGCTATCTAGATATGTATAATTAATTGTTTAGAAAAAATAAGGGGGCAAGTTATTAAACGAAAATCGCAGAAAATTTTCGAAAAAACGGTAAATTGAGATTTGTATGTTGAAAATTTACTACTTTTATTAACCAGATCTTAATAAAGGAGGTGTTATTAGATAGGCCTTGACGAGTTCTATCTAAATATATATAATTAAAAATTCCAAAAATAAATTTCGAAAAGTTATAAGCGAAGCGCCTTGGAAAATTCCTTAAAAATGCCGAAAGTCAAAATGAATGTTGAGATTTAGCAACTTCTATTTACCCAACCTATACAAAGGAGGTGTTATTAGATAGGCCTTGATGAGGGCTATCTAGATCTGTAACTATGTCAAGTTTGAAGCGAAGCGTTATCGAGTAATTCGACAAAAACCTCGAAAATTTGGTAGTTTAGAAATTTAAAAATATTCTAAGTCCAGAAATTAAAAATTTTTCTTTATTTTTCAGGTAATTTTCTTCCCACGGGACGCAGGAGTGTCTACAAATATAATACCAACAAATAACAACGTTACTAGCAGCTGTTTTCAATGAGAATTTCGCACAAATGTTCCAAATGTTCACCCCTAAGGTAGACTTTGGAAAGTAAACAAACAATAC